>JAKYLM010000294.1:0-47500 GCA_023634145.1 Thymallus thymallus
TTAGGGCACCCTGATGGGTTGAACTGTGTGTCCTTTCAGTTTCAAATACGTTTGGTTGGAGAGAGAGATAGGGAACAAGTAGAGAGAGAGACTAAGATGAATAGTTTAGTTCTAGAGAGAGAGAACGAGAGAGTGAGAGTGAAGGAGAGGAGAGGAGAGGAGAGGAGAGGAGAGGAGAGGAGAGGAGAGGAGAGGAGAGGAGAGGAGAGGAGAGTTCTAGAGAGAGAGACGGGGATGAGGTATAGAGGGATAGAGATGTAGAGGTATAGATGAATAAAGAGATGGTGATAGAGACAAATTGTGTGAGGTTGGTTCTGCTGGCTGTAGAGGGCTGTAACTCCCTCCAGACTGTATGCTCCTGCAGACCCAGGTTGTTTACATTACAACCCTGCAGAGCTCAACTATTACCTCTCACAAGAAAGCTCAGCTGGCCTCTTCACCCTCTCGCTCCATCTCACTCCATCTCCAACCTTCATTCACAAACCCTTCACTCCTCTCTCCCGTCTCCCTTCATCTTCAACTTCCCCTCACAAACCCCTCACCTCCTCCCCAACTCCAACCTTGACTCACAAACCCCTCTCTCCATCCATGTCAGAGGTAGGACATTCTTATCCCTGACTTTTCCTACACCAGTAGGCTATAGTGTCAAGTCAAGCCAAAACACATTGCATGCTCTGTAACTCCTACTTACACTATGTGAATATGGAGGTTGTCTGTCTTACCACTGACATGGGGTTGTATAAAGATAACATTATAAAGCCACTGTCATGCCCTCTGTAACGTGAAGCTTAAGGCAGAAAGTGTGGTTTTATTTTAACAAATAAGCAAACTGACCAGATCCTCACCTCAACGTAGTGAAGTGAGGGAAGCACAGACCATACTCTCCAGATCAAAAGAAGACAAAAACACAGAATACTGTACTAGCCTGCAGTACCTTCCAGAGCTTGAATGGAAAAATACACAGTGACAGGTCTGATGCAGTTCACAGCACCAGTGAAGAGAAAGCCTACTCAAAACGGTAGAGAAGAAAATCAATCTGCACACTGGTCTAATGTAAGCCTAAGCTTCCAAAAGTGCTCCATTCTTTTAATTTTCTGGATGCATACCATTCCCTTAGAAATACACAAAAAAAGCATCCGTCAACCAAACATACTGTATATCTCACTGACTGGTATCAACAACACATTGGTATTGTTTATTCTGAAGGGTTATCATAAAGATAGGCATTCTACTCCGATGAGGTCACACCGCTGATAAAGCATCAACTTTGAGAAACTTTTCAATTCCAAGTTTCCTCAGTATTTTCCTTGACAAACGTAGCGCACATCTGGCCTATCTGAATGACACACTCCAAAGGGAAACAAACACTAAAAGAGGAATGCAGATGAAGGAAACAGTCTCTCTCTCTCTCTCTCTGTCTATCTCTCTCTCTCTCCCTCCCTTCCACTTGCTCTCTCTTTCTGCTGTTTTTATTGTTCCTGTGAGTAGGCCCACTGGTAGAGCAGGCAGTCTACATCACAGAAACACACTTTCAGCAGGGGCCAAGAGGACAGAGTGTGTGGGTGGGACTCAATCAGAGAATCACATTCCCCTCACCACATTCACATCCCTCACTCTCACTCCCCTACGGAGAGAGGATGAGAGAAAAAGAGAGAGAGAGAGAGAGAGGGACGTGATGGAGAAAGAGAGAGCGAGAGCGAGAGAGAGAGAGAGGGGAGTGATTGAGAGAGAGGGTGGGGTGTGATGGAGTGAGAGAGAGCGAGAGAAGAGAGAGAGGAGTGATGAGAGAGAGGGGGGTGTGATGGAGAGGGGGGGGGGGGGTAGGTGGAGTGAGACCGAGAGAGAGAGAGAGAGAGAGAGAGAGAGAGAGAGAGAGAGAGAGGTAGAGAGAAAAAGACAGCGACAGAGAGCGGTTGGGGGGCGGGTGAGAGACTTTCCAGGAAGAAGAGCACTGACGACAGTGTCAGATATTCAGAGTCCTTGCTTTACCTGAGAAGGACACAGTGCGTGAATGTGTGTGTATGTGTTTGTTTAGATGATAAAAGAGATCATTAATTTACATACACCCTCCACAACACCTACCATCTCAGAATCCTATACACACAGAGCTGAGAGCTCCAAGTGTGTGTGGGCACATTCTATCGGTATCAGGGAAAATTCAGAAGTAGCTACTCCTCCATAAAGACAAGAGGTGGGCTATAAAATCCATTCAGACCTTTTGAAGGCATTCCATGGATGTGTCTTGTGCAGGTATTTCATGCTGGGTTAGTTGTGTGTTGGGCTGGCCAGAAAGCCTTGGAATCTATGAGGGCCAGAGGGGGAGTGCTTAGTTGGACTGTGGTGAAAGAAAGACTTCCCCCTCTTCTTCTTTCCTCTCCCCCGACCTCTCCTCCCATCTCTCTCTCCTTCTCTCTGTTCCTCTTTCTCACTTTCCCTCCCTCCCTCCCGTTCTCTCTCTCAATTTCAATGTTCAATTTAAGGGGCTTTATTGGCATGAGAAACATATGTTTACATTGTTTGAACGGGTTATGGTAGTAGGTGCCAGGCGCATCGGTTTGTGTCAAGAACTGCAACACTGCTGGGTTTTTCACCCTCAACAGTTTCCCGTGTGTATCAAGAATGGTCCATCACCCAAAGGACATCCAGCCAACTTGACACAACTGTGAGAAGCATTGGAGTTAAGATGGGTCAGCATCCCTGTGGAATACTTCGACACCTTGTAGAGTCCATGCCCCAGCGAATTGAGGCTGTTCTGAGGGTGCAACTCAATATTAGGAATGTGTTCCTAATGTTTGGTATACTCAGTGTATACATATATACAGCGGGTGAAATAAGTATTGAACACGTCACCATTTTTCTCAGTAAATATATTTCCAAAGGAGCTATTGACATGAACGTTTCACCAGATGTTGGTAACAACCCAAGTAATGCATACATACAAAGAAACCAAAACAAATAAGTTCAGAAATTAAGTTATGTGGAATAATGTGAAATGACACAGGGAAAAAGTATTGAACACATTAAGAAAGGGAGGTTCAAAAAGGCATGGAAAGCCAAGACAACAGCTGAAAACTATCAGTAATTAAAAAGCAATCCAGCCCCCTGTCAGTGCAAATTAATATCAGCTGGTTCAGTCCCAACTGATGGCCTATAAAAAGGTCTCATTGCCAAGGTGTCACACAAGACACATCTCATGATGGGTAAAAGCAAAGAGCTGTCTCAAGACATTCGCAACCTAATTGTTGCAAAACATAATGATGGCATTGGTTATAGGCGCATTTCTAAGCTTCTGAATGTTCCAGTGAGCACTGTTTGGGCCATAATACAGAAGTGGAAAGACAATCATTTCACCATAAATTTGCCTCGACCAGGTGCTCCTCGTAAATTTGCCCATTCATCCTTCCTTCAATTATGTGAAGTTTGCCAGTACCATTTGCTGAAAAGCAGCCCACACCATGATGTTCCCACCTCCAAACTTCACTGTTGGTATGGTGTTTTTAGGGTGATGTGCAGTGCCATTTCTCCTCCAAACATGGTGTGTATTATGACATCCAAACAGTTCAATTTTGCTCTCATCTGTCCACACTATATTCTCCCAGTATTTCACTGGCTTTTCCAAATGTTGTGCAGCAAACTTTAAATGAGCTTCAACATGCTTTTTTTTCAGCAATGGAGTCTTGCGTGGTGAGCGTGCATACAGGCCATGGCGGTGGAGTGCATTACTTACTGTTTTCTTTGAGACAACAGTACCTGCTAATTGCAGGTCTTTTTGAAGATCTCCACAAGTGGTCCTTGGCTCTTGGACAACTCTTCTGATTATTCTTTTCACTCCTCTGTCAGAAATCTTGCGAGGAGCACCTGGTCGAGGCAAATTTATGGTGAAATGATTGTCTTTCCACTTCCGTATTATGGCCCCAACAGTGCTCACTGGAACATTCAGAAGCTTAGAAATGCGCCTATAACCAATGCCATCATTATGTTTTGCAACAATTAAGTTGCGAAGGTCTTGAGACAGCTCTTTGCTTTTACCCATCATGAGATGTGTCTTGTGTGACACCTTGGCAATGAGACCTTTTTGTAGGCCATCAGTTGGGACTGAACCAGCTGATATTAATTTGCACTGACAGGGGGCTGGATTGCTTTTTAATTACTGATAGTTTTCAGCTGTTGTCTTGGCTTTCCATGCCTTTTTGCACCTCCCTTTCTTCATGTGTTCAATACGTTTTCCCCTGTGTCATTTAACATTATTACACATAACTTAATTTCTGAACTTATTTGTTTTGGTTTCTTTGTATGTATGGATTACTTGGGTTGTTACCAACATCTGGTGAAACTGTCATGTCAATAGCACCTTTGGAAATATATTTACTGAGAAAAATGGTGATGTGTTCAATACTTATTTCACCCGCTGTACATATATACATATATAATGGTGTGTATAGACAGTATGGACAGTATATGAATAGAAACCGTGTGAACAGCAATAGTTATAAAGGATGAGCCTTGACTACAATACAGAATATACATATGGGTAAAACAGTATGTAAACATGATTAAAGTGATCAGTGTTCAAGGACTATGTACATAGGGTAGCAGTCTCTAAGGTGCAGGGTAGAGTACCGGGAGGTAGCCGGCTAGTAACAGTGAATAAGTTCAGGGCAGGGTACTGGGCCCTATAGTCCTCTAGACTACACACAGGGTGACTCTAATAGCATCACAGAGAGAGAGAGGAGGGAAGAGAGGGGGAGCGAGAAATGGAGGGAGAGGGAGTGAGGAAGAGAGAGAGAGAGAAGGAAGGAAGTAGCGTGTGTGGATGGGAGCATGAGAGGGTGGGAGATAAGGTGGGGGAGAATGAGGGGGAGCGAGAGAGAGTGAGGGAGCTATAGATAAAATAGAGAGAAAGAGAGAGAGAGTGGTAGGGACGGTGAGAGGGGGGATGTAGTTACAGTGATAATGGGTCTGCTTGGATAAAGCCATCAAAGATTTCACTGAGTTACAGTTCATATATGGAAATCAGTCAATTTAAATTAATTAATTAGGCCCTAATCTATGGATTTCACATGACTGGGCAGGGGTTCAGCCATTGGTGGGCCAGGGAGGGCATAGGCCCACCCACTTGGCAGCCAGGCCCACCCACTGGGGAGCCAGACCTAGCCAATCAGAATGAGTTTTTCCCCACAAAGGGGCTTTATTACAGACAGAAATTACACGTGGTCTGCGGCAGTGAGGCCGGTTGGAGCACTGCCAAATTCTCTAAAATGACATTGGAGGCAGCCTATGGTAGAGAAATGAACTTTCAATTATCTGGCAACAGCTCTGTGGGACATTCCTGCAGTCAGCATGCCAATTACATACTCCCTCAAAACTTGAGACATAAGTGGATTTTATTGTCCCCAACCAAGGTGCACCTGTGTAATGATCATGCTGTTTAATCAGCATCTTGATATGTCAGGTGGGTGGATTATCTTGGCAAAAGGAGAAATGCTCACTAACAGGGATGTAAACAAATTTGTACACACAATTTGATAGAAATAAACTTGTTGTACGTATGGAACATTTCAGGGATTTTTTATTTCAGCTCATGAAACATGGGACCAACACTTTAAATGTTGCATTTATATTTTTGTTAAGCGCATGAATAGGTCTGCAACACAGAATACTGCTTTGTGGTTGTTACTTGCTCCAGTTACTTCTCAACCAATCAGTGACTCATTTCAAACTAGAGGACAGAAGGTAATGTAGACTGACTTTCACCCCATTTCAATACATGACCTCTATTTCAGGTCTGTGTGATTGTGCAGAATGTGCAGGTCTGAAGCCAGCCAACACTGTGGTCCCCTAGGATTGGGTTGTATCGCTCTCTCCTGCTTTTCAGGGGTGGTTACTGGTAAAAAGGCTAACAGGCTAGCAGGCAGGAGAGGGAAGGAGGAGGAGGAGGAGGAGGAGGGGTAGTTTGAAGCAGCATCCTTCCATCTCTTTCATCTGTTTAGGCACACTGGCAGGCTCAGATCCTCTCCTCCTCCTACTAACTGGGCAGCAGCAATGTTCTGTGCTCATCGATTTGGGCCCTGGCATGCCTAGTGACACCTCCAGTTAGAACAGAATGAAGAGGGAGACGCTTTGTTTATCCCCTAGCTCAAGATAAGCCAAGAAAGTATGTGTGCGTGTGTGTGTGTGTGTGTGTGCGTGTGTGTGTTTGTGAGTGCGTGCATGCATGCATGCGTGCGTCTGTGTGCGTGCATCTGTGTGCATGCCAAGCAAGTGGGATATAGATGTTGAAAGATGGCCGTTTGATTCAGGACTGCCAGAACCATTTTACAGAGTAGAGGAACTCAGTTGGTGAAACTCAGATGAAACAAATGTAAACCCTACGAACCCCAGTTCTCTTCCACATTCAAAAACAAGCCAACGAGAGCACCAAAACAAAGCACACGTTGACATTGACTTTGGCACACTGATGGCAGCTGCTCACATATTATGCCACTATGCTGTGACTGTTCAGAAAGAGCACTTTGTCAGAGAATCCCAAGTCTGGGTGGTGACATGCGTTCATACACACATCTCAGTGCAGTAGAATAGGCTGTAGTGCTAGAATCAGCCTTCACTCATCTCAATCAACCCCTCTCCTCTTCTAGTACTAGGCAGACCTGGGTTCAAATAGTATTTGTCTGCTTTCAAGTACTTTGAGCGTTTGATTGAGCCTTTCTGGAGTGCCAGATGGACGGGGTTGGACACTTTTGGGACTATTCCATTGGTTCCATCTCGCCAGGCAAGCTCAGTTAAGTACAGCTGAAGTATTTGAAAGATTTTAAACTACAGTATATTTGAACCCAAGGTGATTAGTGTGTCTGTGATGTAAAGTATCAAGCTCTACAACTTTTAGACCGGTCCCATATGACCACATGAGCCTTCCGTACAATAGGCCCACTGTAACAGTAGCTACCTCCATAAAGACATCAGATTACCATGGAGACCTGCCTCTGCTCTCCACCCATCTGAGACTGGACTGAAGCAGAGAGAAACACGCACGCACACAGGCAGGCAAGAATGCACGTCAACACGGACACACACACACATAATATATGCACACACATACACACACAAACCCACAATTAATCACACTCACTCACTCTCTTTCTCCCCACCACCTCCATTCGAGATGCTGAAAAATATCCAGTTCCAAAACCAAAGAATCAATACCAGCAAGCCAACGCTGTCTGACTGCTGCCAGGAAAGTTAAAGAGAGGAGAAGGAGAGAGAGGAGTAAAGAGGTATAAAGAGGAGTACAGAGGGATAAAGAGGAGTAGAGGGGGATAAAGAGGAGTAGAGGGGGATAAAGAGGAGTAGAAAGGGACTAAGAGGAGTACAGGGGGATAAAGAGGAGTACAGGGGGATAAAGAGGAGTAGAGGGGGATAAAGAGGAGTAGAGGGGGATAAAGAGGAGTAGAGGGGGATAAAGAGGAGTAGAGGGGGATAAAGAGGAGTAGAGGGGGATAAAGAGGAGTAGAAAGGGATAAAGAGGAGTAGAGAGGGTTAAAGAGGAGTAGAAAAGGATAAAGAGGAGTAGAAAAGGATAAAGAGGAGTACAGGGGGATAAAGAGGGGTACACACACACACACACACACACACACACACACACACACACACACACAGAGAGAGAGAGAGAGAAAGGAGAGGAAGAGGTGGGTTGGAAACTCAGTTTACCTGGATGAGAGACACGTTGTTGAGATTCAATCTGAAGAGGAAGTTTCTGTGTAGAATCAACAGAGAGAGGAAATAACAGTTAGTTTAAACAGTTATAAACTTAATAAACACTTAGTTACATGGCAGTTATTTGTGCTTTCTGTTACAGTGAGTTCAACTCTCTGAAACTAAAAGTGGTTTCAAATAGTCCAGCTGCCAAACTCCACACCAGGCCCTATCCAACAAGCCTCAATAGACTATACATTACAGTGGAGGCTCCTCAGAGGAGGAAGGGGAGGACCATCCTCCTCAATGAATTTCATAATACTAAACCTATACTAAATATATTCACGTCACCAAATAATTTATTAAAACACACTGTTTTGCAATGAAGATCTAAAGTAGCATCAACAGCTAGAGGAGAACTCTGTATCACCATGGTGTAGCTAGAGGAGAGCTAGCTTCTGTCCTCCTCTGGGTACATTGACTTCAATACAAAACCTAGGAGGCTCATGGTTCTCAACCCCTTCCATAGACTTACACAGTAATTATTACAACTTCCAGAGGACGTCCTCCAACATATCAGAGCTCTTGCAGCATTAATTGACATGTTGCCCACCCAATCAAAGTATCAGATAATTAATCTGGTACTGAAAGCATAAGCTACAGCTAGCTAGCACTGCAGTGCATAAAAGGTGGTGGGTAGTTGACTCAAAGAGAGAGAAAGACAATAGTTGAACAGTTTTGAACAAATGTAAAAATGAAAGAGAAGCAAAACACAGAGACAGCTAGCTGTATTTTTCACTTTCACTTTCAAATGCAGCTAGCTTGTTTAGCCCACTCAAACAGAGAGGGATGCTATGTTAGCTAGCTGGCTATGGATATCCAACACTGGAATTCTTCCAACTCTTCCAAGCTTTTGGTTTTATTAATTTATTACTACTGTAGCTATGTTGACTATGACATTAGCTAATATGGTGACAACGATGTAGGCTGTGCGTAGTGGTTAGATTATATGATCAAGGGTGTATTCATTCCGCAGATTCTGTTGAAAACGGAATCAAATGGAACCAAACAGGGATAAACATACCTGAATTTGTCCAATAGAAACTCTTGTTTGCAACTGTTGGACTATGATTACACCCTAGATCAGCTAGATGCAGACAAGAGTTTGCAGTGTGGACAATTAGAGTATCATGTAGTAGCCTAAACCTATCAATGTTACATTGAGCTGGGTGAATGGAATATGAATGACAGTCATCAAATATGCTGTAATAGAAATAAGGCCATGCTCATAAAAAAAAGAATTGCCTTCACTCATTTTACACGGCACTGACCGCCACTGATACATGATTATCACTTTTAAATTATTCATCTCCACTATGAAAGAAAGTGAGGAATTCTCAGCCGCAGGGCAGTATAGGACCAGGCAGAGTATTTTGCATTAGGGTTAAATTAACACATGAACAAGGGATCAATGAACAAATGAATAAGGGATCAATTAAGGCATGAAAAAGGGATAAATGAACAAATTAATAAGGTATAAATTAACACATGAATAAGGAGTAAATTACCTCATGAATAAGGGATAAATGAACAAACGAATAAGGGATAAATGAACAAACGAATAAGGGATAAATGAACAAACGAATAAGGGATAAATGAACAAACGAATAAGGGATAAATTAACAAACGAATAAGGGATAAATGAACAAATTAATAAGGGATAAATTAAGGAATGAATAAGGTATAAATGAAAACATGAATAAGGGATAAATGAAGGAATGCATTCTTACCTTGCCCCCACTATCAACTCATTCCTGGTCAGGTCAAGGGTCAGTTGGGAGTAGTCTCTCACGCCCGGGTGGGAGAAAATAGTGATCCAAGGACTCAGGGCTGAAAGAGAGGAATAAAGGAGGGAATGAGAGAGAGAGAGAAAATTAAAAGGAATCCCCAAATTAAAATGAATCACACAGGGCAGAGACTCTGGGGGAATGCTAATATGGTATAACTCTGAACTAACTCATTCCATCGAATTGATCAAAACAGGACAATTCTTTATCTGGTTAAAAATCAACAAGGAGGCTAACTTAACCGATAAAAAACGTCTTCCTCTGTGCCACATACATTACCCCCTCAGAGTCACCCTACTTCAATGAAGAGAGTTTCTCCATTCTAGAGGGGGAGATGAGTCACTTTCAGGCCCAAGGCAACCTACTGGTCTGTGGAGACCTGAATGCTAGAACAGCAGAAGAACCAGACACTATTAACAGTGATGGGGATAAACACATACCGGGAAGCAACAACCTTTCCCTCTCCACATACCTCCCCAGAAACAACTATGGCAAAGTGAAAAACAAAAATGGAGCACAGCTCCTGTAGCTCTGTCGAACACTGGGTCTTTACATAGTCAATGGTAGGCTAAGAGGGAACTCTTTTGGTAGGTACACCTACAGCTCATCCCTTGGCAGCAGTACTATAGACTACTTTATCACAGACCTCAACCCAAATAATTAAAAATGACAAATCCTTGAATCAACAGTCAAATCAGAATCCTGTGGATACCCCAAATACAGAACAATAATGATTGGAGAAACGATACACTCTCCACACCAAAAAGGCCTGTGGTGCTGATGGTATTTTAAATTCAAATTTGCCATACTCAAACTCTTCAACATTATCCTCAATGCAGGTATTTTCCCCGATATTTGGAACCAAGGATTGGTCACACCAATCTATAAAAATTGGCAAATTTGTAAGGACTTATGTTCAGAGAGGTCTCTGGAAACCTTTATGTTTTCCAGGTTTAGTGTCCAGAGACCTCTCTGGAATTTTCTATGTTGGTGTTGGAATTGGTCCCCAATTAGAGGCAGCTGCGCCGAATTTACTCTAATTCGGGAGCCTATTTAAATTCAGTTGTTCCACCTGTGTTTGTGGATTTTTGTGTGTGTTCCTTTTTTGTTTCACGCCGGTTCATGGTCGCTGTCTCGCCTTTTGTTCGGTTTTTGGAATTACTTTACTGAAAATAAAGGAATGTCTTCACACTACAGCTCTGCGCCTTGGGTCCTGTCTAACCGTGACAGAAAAATCCACCACTATGGGACCAAGCAGGGCTGGACAGATGAGGAACTCCCCGGAAGGTATGGAAGTTATCTCCCAGGAGGAGTTCCTCCACTGTTTAGCTCTGGGATAAGGCTGGGTACCAGAGCAGCAAGGACGTCAACAGGGGCCACGTCGGCAATCGAAGAGGCAGGCCCAGCCTAGAGCCCCGAAGAACCCCCATACAGATTTGGAGGCTATGGGGGTGGTTGGGGAATGAAGAGGAGGAGCCCCGGCCACTACACTCGTGGGGGCTCATGGAGGAGCCCCTACAGCCATGGACGCAGGAGTACACCCAGGTGTCGGACGATGACGACGAGGTGCTCCTGTTCCCCAACACGTGGGGGCTCTTGGATGAGCTCCTGCAGAGCCGGGATCGGCGGAGGAGGGAGGACGACTGGGGGAGTCTGCAACCTCCCACAGCGGAGACCTTCCAGCCCGGGAACAGGAACCAGCCCGAGGGAGGACGAGGCCGACTTCGAGGACCGCAAGAGGATGTGGTCCAAACGACTGGCGGCATCTCCTCTTCCCGAGGCTCCTGGGCTAGTGCCCAGCCCGGTACCTCCAGCGCCGGTTCTCAGCCCGGTAAGCCCCGTCCCGGCTCCCCACACCAAACCTCCAGTGCATGCGCCCAGCCCGGTGCCTCCAGTGCCGGCCCCATTCACCAGACCTCCGGTGTGCCTCTCCAGCCCGGTAAGCCCTGTGCCGGCCCCACGCACCAGACCTCCGGTGTGCCTCCCCAGCGATGTGGAGTGAAACAGGGCTGCTCAATAAGTCCAACACTATTTAACATCTACATTAATGAATTGGCAAAAACATTAGAAGAATGTGCAGCACCTTGGCTCACCCTACACAACACTGAAATCAAGTGTCTGCTGTACGCAGATTACCTGGTGCTGCTGTCTCCGACTAAGGAGGGGTTACAGCAGCATCTAGATCATCTGTACAGGTTCTGTCAGACCTGGGCTCTGACAGTTAACCTAAAAAAACAAATATAATGATAATCCAAAAAAGGATCAGGATCACAAATATACAGTACATTCTATTTGGACACAGTTCTATTAGAACACACCAGAAACTACACGTATCTAGGTCTAGATATCAGCAACACGTGTAGCTTTCACATGGCTGTGAACGAGCTGAGAGACAAAGCAAGAAGAGCACGCCATAAAATGAAATTCCAATTAAAATCGGACTCAACGTTTTTCAATCAGTTATACAACCGATTGCTCTGTATGGCAGCGACGTATGGGGTCCACTCTCTAATAATGAATTTACCAAATGGGACAAACATCCAATCGAAATACTGCATGCAGAGTTTTGCAAGACTGTATTGCAAGTGCCTGCGTTGTTTTGTGCATGCTGCACATCGGTTCATTGAGGCTTTCTCGCCTTTGTTATTTTGTAATATAAAATGAAAGGAATGTCTACCTACTATAGCTCTGCGCCTCGTGTCCTGCCTTCGCAACGTGACAGAAAGATCCACCACCACAGGACCGAGCAGAGCTGGACAGTGGAGGAACTCCTCGGAGGTAAGGAGCTTATCTCCCAGGAGGAGTACCTCCACTATCTGGCTCTGGATCTTGGATGGCATCCAGGGCAGCGGCGATGTCGACAGTCCAAGAGGCAGGCCCATCCAACAGCCTGGAAGAACCCCCATAAAAAATTTTCGGGGGGGCTCCCGGAACCAGTCCCCAGCCCGGTACCACTGGTGTCGATCCCCAGCCCGGTACCTCCAGTGCCAGTCCCCAGCCTGGTACCAACAGTGCCGGTCCCCAGCCCGGTACCTCCAGTGCCGGTTCCTCGCACCAGGTTTCTGGTGTCAGTCCCCAGCCCGGTACCACCAGTACCGGCTCCTCGCACCAGGGTCCCGGTGTCAACCCCCTGCCCGGTACCTCCAGTGCCGGTTTCCAGTCCGGTACTACCTGTGCCAGCACCTCGCATCAGTGTTCTGGTGACGATCCACAGCCCGGTACCTCCAGTGCCGGTTCCCAGCCCGGTACCTCCCGTGCCAGTTCCCAGCCCAGTATCTCCAGTGCCGGCGCCTCGCACCAGGCTTCTGGTGGCGATCCACAGCCCAGTGCCGGTCCCCAGCCCGGCTCATCCAGTGCCAGTCCCCAACCCGGCTCTTCCAGTGCACCAGAATCGGTCCCCAGCCCGGTTCTGCCAGTTCCGGTTCCCAGCCCGGTTCCGCCAGTGCCAGTTCCCAGTCCCAGTTCATGATTTTCCCACCTGCATTGTGGTTCTTTATTTTGTGCATGCTGCAGATCGGTTCATTGTTGATTTCTCTCCTTTGTTATTTTGTAATATCAAATAAAAGGAATGTCTACCTACTATAGCTCTGCGCCTCGTGTCCTGCCTTCGCGACGTGACACAGAATAACACATGTAGAACAGATTTGGGCCTATACCCCCTCCTTATTCGAATAGAAAAAAGAATAATCAAATTTTACAACCATCTAAAAACAAGTCCTACAATGTGAAGAGATTTAACAAGAGAAGATTCCCCTCAGTCAGCTGGTTCTGAGAGTCAGTTCACTAACCCAAACTAACACCTTAGAGCCTCAGGGCGGCACTCGAAGCAAAAATAAAAATATATCACCTATTGGAAAGACACCACAAAAAATCTAAGTAAACGTCAATGCTATTTGGCTCTAAACAGACAGTACACGGTGGCAGACTATCTGATCACTGCTACTGATAAACCGAGGAAAACACTGACTAGGTACAGACTCAGTGAGCACAGTCTGGCTATAGAGACCGGTCCTCACAGGCAAACCTGGCTGCCCAAAGAGTACAGGCTGTGCTCACTCTACTCTAGGGGAAAGGTAGAGACAGAGCTACATTTTCTATTACACTGTGACAAATACTCAGACCTAAAAGAATCTTTATTTCCCAAAATATAAAATATATTTATTGGGTGAATAGCGAAAATGTGCAGTTTTTGCAGTCATATGTGTCCACCCTGCCCCAACTTGAGTAAAAAATGTAATGTAATGTCAATATGTCACAAGTGGGTAGTGGGAGAGACCAAAGTGCAGCGCAGGAATAGTAGTTTCTCTTCGTTAGGTAAACTTAACACAATGACGAACTCTATAAAACAAACACGACGTTAACAAACAAAATACACTTACTTCACCTCTGACTGGAAGAATAACGACCCACACAAAGGTGTAGGACATAAAAACATATATAGGATCCCTAATTAGAGACAATGCGGTGCAGCTGCCTCTAATTAGGGATCCAACCCAAAACCCACACAGAAACAGAAAAGAATAGACACTGTCAGACTCTGACCATAGCTACATAGATAAGCAAATAGGCTTGACACAATAATATTTCACATTTTGTTTTCATACCATGTCATGTGGCTTCAGTCAGGTTGAGACCGGTCTACTACCATTGCTTTAATGTATTGTTATTCTAATTTATATTGTTGTTGCTGTTAATGGTAATCCCATTTCCACTACTACTATTATTATTGATGCTTTATTGTTGTTGGGCCCACCATTTTTTGTTATATGTATACTTTGACAATATAAGTAATTTAACTTGCCATGTCAATGAAGTCTACTGGATTGAATTGGAGAGAGAGAGAGAGAGAGAGAGAGAGAGAGAGAGAGAGAGAGAGAGAGAGAGAGAGAGAGAGAGAGAGAGAGAGAGAGAGAGAGAGAGAGAGAGAGAGTTAAGTTAATCAAGGACCACAGAGACTGTTTCTCTACTATATTGTAACATGATGAATCTGTCAAACTCTTGGCCTCTTGGGGCAGCGTGTTCAGTAGAGTTAAATTAAAGGTGACAGCAGCATGAGTAATGTCTGTGAAATAAATCTAATAAAGATATTCGGAACACTTCTAATTCACATTGAAGTGGGTTACAATAGACGTCCTGAAAACACACTGGAAACACCCTCTGCTCTGATATGGTTGTCATGATCTATTTTGTGTTGTTATAGGTTCAACAAAACATAGCGTATCTTTCTTTACATTGCCATAGAAACAAACAGAACCTTATCACCGATTTCACCTTTGCATATGGTTTCATTAGGCCTATAATGTAAACGTATGAAGTAGCATCTAAGAGGGGCACAGATGTCTGTGGGTGAGAACGACCTATGCTTTGTGGTTTGTAGCAGCAGTGAATGAATGATTGGGAAGATTGTGATTGTGTCCACCTACTGGCAGTCTCCTCTGCTCTGCTCCCTTCTGCCCCGTGCCCCGAGCCCCATGTGGGATCCAGCAGAGAGGGATAATACTGTAGCCACATCAAGTCTGTAACCACATCAAACATACTGATCCTAATGCAACACAATGCCCGGTCAAAACTACCCCTTCCAGGACACACGCCAGGCTCCCAACTACAGCCACAGCGCCTGATGTTTGGCACTTGCTTTCACAAATCAAAACAAAGAGTCACAGGGAGTCACACACTAGAGTGGTGGGTCTTGTAGTGTAGAAGAGCAAAGACACAAAAATAAAATGTTCTACCAAAAGGGCCTAGTTGATCTCCATGTGACCTGAGTGTGGGTTTACTAAAAGCATTTCTCCACATGGGAGATTGTAATATTTATCATTTTTATAATTTTTAGAACACAATATTGTAGCATTTGGTTGCTTAGATTCATTATTGTAGTTGATGTGAAGTGTCTTTAGTGACATATAACATGACAGAAAGCCTTTTAAGACATTTTCATAATTCATTGTGGACTTAAAAAACTATTTCTTCCCCAAAGAATGAGGATAATTTTTGCCCCCCTGCAAGACTACCTTGGACTTCCACAGTTTGTTTACTGCATGAAGCTACAAAATGCATTTGGCATTTAGGGAGGAAGTAAGTGCTTGATTTTGAAAAAATAACAAAACTAAAAAGATTAAGAAATCGTGAACTAAAATACAACCTCACTGTCAGCTTGAGAGGAAATTCATAGCTGGGATGATATAACAATTCACACTTATCTGAATTCTTGGAAAAGCTCTTGTGAAAACCAATTAGACCCACTGATTTCCAATACATTACAGCCTTTAACTAAACCAGCGAATGAAAAGACTACAGTAGGATTGATTAGAACCATATGGCCCCATTATCCTGAGCATCCTTTATTAAGACACAATGAGATGGGAGCAGAGTAATCATAGGGATGGATTATTAAGACAAAACTAGACGATAGCAGAGTAATCATACACTCTTATTAAAAAGGGTTCCAAAAGGGTTCTGCGGCTGTCCCCATAGGACAACCCTTTTTGGTTCCAGGTAGAACACTTTTGACTTCCATGTAGAACCCTCTGTGGAAAGGTTTTTACATGAAACCGAAAAAGGGTTCTACCTGGAACCAAAAAGGTTATTCAAAGGGTTATCACAGGGGACAGCCGAAGAACCGCTATATGTTCTAGATAACACCTTTTTTTCTAAGAGTGTATGATGGAGCTGGTGGTATTTCATCCACTAGGCATGGCAGGTATCTCTGAGATGTTCACAGACATACTTTAAAGGGACAATCTGCAGTTCAAACAATAACAAAGCAGGCACCAATGTTTCGGTACCAAGCTTAAGGATGGGGCTTAAAAATATAACCACTCTAAAATTCCTACACAGAGCTGAACTGACAATCATTGAGAAATTATAGTTTTAACCATGTTTTGAGGGTATATAGTACAATAACATTGCTTACCAACAAAGGAGTAAAACAAGCTTCTATGTTGGGTTCTAAAGTTGAACTAAGCTCAAGAGGTTACATTCTTTAAGTATCAATAGGTATACACTGGGGGCCAGAAGTTTGGAATATTACTCATTCAAGGGTTTTTCTTTATTTGCACTATTTTTTACATTGTAGAATAAAAGTGAAGACATCAAAACTATGACATAACACATATGGAACCATGAAGTAACCAAAAAAGTGTTAAAGTGTGAGATTCTTCTAGTAGGCACCCTTTGCTGATGACAGCTTTGCACACTCATGGCATATGGTGTGGTGCTCGTCTAGAAAACACACACAAACGAAGAAAGAACACACACACTGTACGAGAAGAAACATCTATATGTCAAACTGTGTGATTAATGAATGTGGATGAAGGCTGGAGCGAGGGGGGAGAGAGAGGGAGGAGAGAGACATTTCTCTCACAGGCTTATCCAAACACCTCCTAAACTGTGTTGAAGATTAAACATTGTTATAGGGGTGGGGGTGGACTGTGCAGAGAGTGTTTGTGCTGTACTGTACATCTTCTTATACAATCAACTCTCAAGATGGTAGATCAGTACGGATCAGAACAGATCAGTTCAGATCAGAAGAGAGCAAAAAGGGTTGCCTCGGCTCTTTAACAACCTCCACACACCACGATCCCTAAACACTGTTAAAACAGTCACACATTGCAACAACCATGTCAGAGTGTGGTTGAGTGAAGTGGTTCCCTAGGGGCCTCTAACTAACTAGCACGTGTACCCAGCAGACGATGAACTGTCTGGGGGAGTGTGGCGTGCCGTGCCGAGTGTGCGAGGAGAGACAGGGGGAGTGGGAGTGTAGTTTACTCTATGCGTGTGTGTGTGTGTGTGTGTGTGTGTGTGTGTGTGTGTGTGTGTGTGTGTGTGTGTGTGTGTGTGTGTGTGTGTGTGTGTGTGTGTGTGTGTGTGTGTGTGTGTGAGTGAGTGAGTGAGTGAGTGAGTGAGTGAGTGAGTGAGTGAGTGAGTGAGTGAGTGAGTGAGTGAGTGAGTGAGTGAGTGAATGCAGGCGTGCCAGGAGAGAAGTGGGAGTGGGAGTAGTGTTGACAGCAGTGTGAGCTCTCCGGGTGTAGGAGGGTGTTGATAACCTCTGGGTCATCCCATACACACACACCAGCCAACAAACACATAGAGACGTGTAGAAAGGACACCATGTCTAATGTCTAATGCAATCCAGTTGGATCTGTGTTCTACAAGTGAGTAATCTTTAATAAATCAGCCAAGAATTTGAATCGATCTTGCTCTTGTTCTGAAATTGTTCACAGGTTACATCCCCTTTCTTTGATTGAACTGTAATAACGTCACACAGAGATAAATATTCTAGTACACGCACAAGCTCTTTATAAGTGGCCAGCTGAATTGATTCACTTGTGACAGCTTGGCTTGTTTACTCTGTTAAAAGGCTTTCTGACAGTAAAGGCCTTTCTACCTTGACAGATATTACCCCATGCTAACAAATGGTCTTATATGGGTGGCTCCCTTCACCTCATAAAGTCTGTTGGGCAATCCATCACAGACAAACACACACACACACACATACACACACACACACACACACACACACACAGAGCAATTAAGAGAGATAAATATGAAAGCCCTCCACCCCAGTAGTCGCCCCTGGCCTGGATCTGCAGTTGATGGACGATTATTGCATTTTTTCACTGATCTGCTGAGCGGCAGATTAATGCATTAGACACCAGAGCTGGCGGGAGAGGACAGTGCCTTAGAACCTCGAGGGGACATGAATCATAACCTCTGTATACCCGCATTGACAGAATTAAAAAAGACTCACAGCTTTTTTTTCACAGAAAGACAGCCTCTATTGAATCAGAAGTAGTGTCTCTGTCTCGCCGCAAATATACTAGGTATACACAAGAGGGCTTGGCAGCTACAAAGGCAGCTTGGAAAGCCCATCAAATTTGTTCTCAGTAATTGCAGAATTAGACGACAGACAGTTTAGGGAAAGGAAACTCAAACTCTCTCACGTGTGTAATCCAAATCCGTTCATCTCATGCATCTGATGGAATGCCTCTAGTTTGTACACTAAAACAATATGAAAGGGCAGCCAGATGAAGACAGACAGACATCATCATTCTGCCAGCACAATCTTCCTTTACCTAATTCAGTAAAGTGTTTTGGGTAGCTTGTCGAGTTGGCTACTATCAGATTTGCTAGGCATCAGAGTTTTGATGGAAACACAGTTTAAGAGTCATGCAATTTGTTGATCCTGATCCTGATGATTAGTCGTATCTAGTCTAGGAGGTCTACTCTGTGATGGCTGTTGTGTGAGTGTGACCCTTGATATCCTTCAGAAAGACAGGGCCTGGTAGGGCCCCATAGCAAAGGGTGCAAAGCTTTTGAATTAATATCTAATAGGAGATTATAGAAAACTCCTTATTTCAGGATTCAAATCAAATCACCACAGTTTAATTAGAATTAGAGAGAGATTATGTTTTCTCTCAGTTCTGTGCTGGCCTCGATCGTCAGTAAATGAATGCTTTTTTTAAAAGTTCAAATCCCAAACCCAAACCATAACAAACCACTGGCAGTTGACCTTGGGGTCGGTCCGATAATCTTGGCAACTCTATTTATTTGGAGTAAATGTTTTTTGGAGCCTTATGTTACAGTTTGGCTTCTGGGGGCAGAACATTTCCATCAGAAATAGAAAACAAATATGAGAAATGCTTTTTCTCACTAGTACGTTAATTGAGCATAATGTTGATTGCTCTGTTCAGGGGATAACTAGTTAATGAGGTATGAATTACACATATTGTGTTAAAGGCACCTGTCTGTCATCACAGACTCAAACGTGAAATAGTTTCCCTGCAGACCAGTGGAGGCTCCTCAGAGGAGGAAGTGGAGGACCACCCTCCTCAATAATAAGACCTTCGCTGGAGGTTGCGGGCTGCGGATGGCCGGCACAGGACGTACCGGACTGGGGAGGCACACCGGATGTCGGGTGCGTGGAGCTGGCACAGGAAGCACCTGGCTGGTCGCACGCACCGGAGGTCGGGTGCGGGGAGTAGAGCAGAGGTCCGGACCCGGACTGGACATCGGTGAAGCGGACTGCTCTGGCATGGGAGGTACCGGACTGGGAAGGCGGAACGAAGGTCGGGTGCGTGGAGCCGGCACTGGAAGCACCTGGCTGGGCACACTCATGGGAGGTCGGATGCGGGGAGTAGAGTAGAGGTCCGGACCCAGACAGGGCACCGGTGGAGCGGACTGCTCTGGCATGGGGGTGGAGTAGACAACCGGACCCGGACTGGGCACCGGTGGAGCGGACTGCTCCGGCACGGGAGTGGAGTAGACGACCGGACCCGGATTGGACCACTCCCCCATCTCCCTCTCGACCTCTATCTCCCTCATTTCCTCCAGAACACCTCCAAAATACTCCTCTAAATTCTCCTCCTGCCCCTTGCTCTGAGCCCCCCATAGGTACCTCGGCCTCTCCATGCTCCACATGGGGGGTGGTATTGGCTCTTCCTGCCTGTAGCCAGGCCACCCCCATAGCCCCTCCCC
Source organism: Thymallus thymallus (assembly GCA_023634145.1). Classification (NCBI taxonomy): domain Eukaryota; kingdom Metazoa; phylum Chordata; class Actinopteri; order Salmoniformes; family Salmonidae; genus Thymallus; species Thymallus thymallus. The sequence goes on from JAKYLM010000294.1 coordinate 20,013, forward strand.
AAAATTACCTTGGGGTTGTTTGCGGGCGTTTCCCCGTCACGCGCATCGCGCATAACGCGGCGGCACCTTCTCACTCTCCCTCTCTCCCCAGTTACGCTGCTTGGTCTTGGGTGGTGGGTCGTTCTGTCACGAGAGGGTGCACACACAGACCAAGATGCAGCGCAGGGATAGTAGTTCGACATTTTATTGTATTTATACTATGTATAATTCCCCACAAAACACGAACTACAGAAACAAAAAACACGAATCGACTAAACGTCATGTTCACAAACAATGAGCGGACGTAAAAGGCACACTTACATTCCCCGTGACTGCGACATAATACGACAACGACCCACACCAGAGTGAATGACAGACTAACATATATAAGATCCCTAATTAGAGACAATGCGGTGCAGCTGCCTCTAATTAGGGATCCACCCAAAACCCACACAGAAACAGAAAAGAAAGACGCTGTCAGACTCTGACCATAGCTACATAGAGAAGCAAATAGGCTTCTCTATGGCCAGAGCCTGACACTTCCAAAATTAAGAAGACGCAAGAGAGAAATGTATAGAGATAGTCATTTTTTTCACTTTCAGTTTTGCTTAATTAGCTAGCAAAAGCAGCTCGCTAGTTTAGCCTACTGAAACACCCTGCTCAAACAGAGAGATGCTATGTTAGCTAACTGGCTATTTTTTTTTTTTTTTTTTTTTATTTCACCTTTATTTAACCAGGTAGGTCAGTTGAGAACAAGTTCTCATTTGCAACTGCGACCTGGCCAAGACAAAGCAAAGCAGTGCGACAAAAACAACACAGAGTTACACATTAAACAAACAGTCAAAAAAAAAACACAATAGAAAATCTATATACAGAGTGCAAAATGTAGTGCAAAAATGCAGTAAGGTTAGGAGGTAGGACAATAAATAGACTATAGTGGTAAAATAAATTACAGAATTATCATCATTAACACAGGAATGAAGGATGTGCAAATTTTGATGTGCAAATAGAGATACTGGAGTGCAAGATTAGTGAAATAAACAAAAATAAATATAGGGATGAGGTAGTAGTGTGGGCTATATACAGAAGGGCTATATACAGGTGCAGTGATCGATAAGCAGCTTTGACAACTGATGCTTAAAGTTATTGAGGGAGATAGGAACCTCTAGCTTCAATGATTTTTGCAATTCGTTCCAGTCATTGGCAGCAGCGAACTGGAAGGAATGGCGGCCAAAGGAGGTGTTGGCTTTGGGGGTGACCAGAGAGATAAACCTGCTGGAGCGCATGCTACGGGTGGGTGTTGCTATAGTGACCAGTGAGCTGAGATAGGGCGGGGATTTACCTAACAAAGACTTGTAGATGACCTGGAGCCAGTGGGTTTGGCGACGAATATATAATGAAGGCCAGCCAACGAGAGCATACAGGTCGCAGTGGTGGGTAGTGTATGGGGCTTTGGTGACAAAACGGATGGCACTGTGATAGACTACATCCAATTTGCTAAGTAGAGTGTTGGAGGCTAGTTTGTAAATGACATCGCCAAAATCAAGGATCGGTAGGATAGTCAGTTTTACAAGGGCATGTTTGGCAGCATGAGTGAAGGAGGCTCTGTTGCGAAATAGGAAGCCAATTCTGGATTTAATTTTGGATTGGAGATGGTTGATGTGAGTCTGGAAGTTGAGTTTATAGTCTAACCAGATGCCTAGGTATTTGTAGGTGTCCACGTATTCTAATTCGGATCCGTCGAGAGTAGTGATGATAGTCCGGTGGGCGGGTGCTGGCAGCGTACGATAGAAAAGCATGCACTTAGTTTTACTAGCGTTTAAGAGCAGTTGGAGGCCACGGAAGGAGTGTTGTATGGCATTGAAGCTTGATTGAAGGTTAGTAAACACAGTATCCAAAGAGGGGCCAGATGTATACAGAATGGTGTCATCTGCATAGAGATGGATCAGAGAGTCACCAGCAGCGAGAGCGACACCGTTGATGTATATAGAGAAAAGGGTTGGCCCAAGAATTGAACCCTGTGGCACCCCCATAGAGACTGCCAGAGGATCGGACAATAGGCCCTCCGATTTGACACACTGAACTCTGTCTGCAAAGTAGTTAGAGAACCAGGCAAGGCAGTCACTTGAGAAACCAAGGCTATTGAGTCTGTCAATAAGAATGCGGTGATTGACAGAGTCGAAAGCCTTGGCCAGGTCGATGAAAACGGCTGCACAGTACTGTCTTTTATCGATGGCGGTAATGATGTCGTTCAGTACCTTGAGCGTAGCTGAGGTGCACCCATGACCAGCTCGGAAACCAGATTGCATAGCAGAGAAGGTACGGTGGGATTCGAAGTGGTCAGTTATCTGTTTGTTAACTTGGCTTTCGAAAACTTTAGAAAGGCAGGGCAGGATGGATATTGGTCTATAACAGTTTGGGTCTAGAGTGTCTCCTCCTTTGAAGAGGGGGATGACCGCGGCAGCCTTCCAATCTCTAGGGATCTCAGACGATACGAAAGAGAGGTTGAACAGGCTAGTGATAGGTGTTGCAACAATTTTGGCTGATAATTTCAGAAAGAGAGGGTCCAGATTATCTAGCCCAGCAGATTTGTAGGGGTCCAGACTTAGCAGCTCTTTCAGAACATCAGCCGTCTGGATTTGGGTGAAGGAGAAGCGGGGGGGGCTTGGGCAAGTAGCTGCCGAGGGTGCAGAGCTGTTGGCCGGGGTAGGGGTAGCCAGGTGGAAAGCATGGCCAGCCGTAGCAAAATGCTTATTGAAATTTTCGATAATCGTGGATTTATCGTTGGTAACAGTGTTTCCGAGCCTCAATGCAGTGGGCAACTGGGAGGAGGTGCTCTTATTCTCCATGGATTTAACAGTGTCCCAGAACTTTTTGGAGTTAGTACTACAGGAAGCAAATTTCTGTTTGAAAAAGCTGGCCTTTGCTTTTCTAACTGACTGTGTGTACTTGTTCCTGACTTCCCTGAATAGCTGCATATCGCGGGGGCTGTTCGATGCTAATGCAGTGCGCCACAGGATGTTTTTGTGTTGGTCTAGTGCAGTCAAGTCTGGGGTGAACCACGGGCTATATCTATTCTTAGTTCTACGTTTTTTGAAAGGGGCATGCTTATTTAGGATGGAGAGGAAAGCACTTTTAAAGAACAACCAGGCATCCTCTATTGACGGGATGAGGTCAATATCCTTCCAGGATACCTGGGCCAGATCAAATAGAAAGGCCTGCTCACAAAAGTGTGTTAGGGAGCGTTTGACAGTGATATGGGGTGGTCGTTTGACCGCTGACCCATTGCGAACGCAGGCGATGAGGCAGTGATCGCTGAGATCCTGGTTGAAAACAGAGGAGGTGTATTTGGAGGGCAAGTTAGTCAGAATGATATCAATAATGGTACCCATGTTTACGGATTTTGGGTTGTACCTGGTGGGTTCCTTGATAATTTGCGTGAGATTGAGGGCATCTATCTTAGATTGAAGTACAGCCGAGGTGTTAAGCATATCCCAGTTTAAGTCACCTAACAGTACAAACTCTGAAGATAGATGTGGGGCAATCAATTCACATATGGAGTCCAGGGCACAGCTGGGGGCTGAGGGGGGTCTGTAACAGGCGGCAACAGTGAGAGACTTATTTCTGGAAAGGTGGATTTTTAAGAGTAGAAGCTCAAACTGTTTGGGCACAGACCTGGACAGTATGACAGAACTCTGCAGGTTATCTCTGCAGTAGATTGCAACTCCGCCACCTTTGGCAGTTCTATCTTGACGGGAAATGTTGTAGTTGGGGATGGAAATTTCCGAATTTTTGGTGGCCTTCCTAAGCCAGGACTCAGACACAGCTAGAACATCCGGGTTGGCGGAGTGTGCTAAAGCAGTGAATAAGTCAAACTTAGGGAGGAGGCTTCTAATGTTAACATGCATGAAACCGAGGCTTTTACGGTTACAGAAATCAACAAATGAGAGCGCCTGGGGAATAGGTGTAGTACTGGGGGTTATAGGACCTGGGTTTACCTCTACATCACCAGAGGAACAGAGGAGTAATAGAATCAATATTCGGCTGAGGGCTTTCAGAACTGGACGTCTAGTACGTTGGCTACATAAAATAAAAGGAGCAGATTTCTGGGCGTGGTGGAATAGGTTAAGGGCATAATGTACAGACAAGGGTATGGTAGGATGTGAGTTCAGTGGAGGTAAACCTAGGCGTTGGGTAATGAAGAGAGAGGTTGCATCTCTGGAGACACCAGTTAAGCCAGATGAGGTCTCCGCATGTGTGGGGGGAGGGACAAAGGAGCTATCAGAGGCATGTTGAGCAGGACTGGGGGCTCTACAGTGAAATAAAACAATAATAGCTAACTTAAACAACAAAAGACAAGGCATATTGAAATAAGAAGAGGGCAAAAAATTAATAAAAATAAAAGATAACAGTTAATTAAGAGAGCTAAGACAACGACGGGTAATGGAGGTGAATGGACAAAGAGGGTCAGTTAGAAAAAGTGATGTACTACACACAGGACCTGAGGCCTGGTAGTTAAACAGAAATAAATACCATATAACCAAGCAGTCCTGCAGGCATCAGCTGTGGAGCTGAACAAGCATAGGATCCGATGAAAAAGCAAAGTGGTGAGCCGGGGGATCAGTTCAATGGCACGGCGTTCAGAGTGTTAGCAGTCCGGAGCTAGCAGATGTATCTTCAGCGACGTAGCAGAGGAGAACCCTGTTGAGACCACGTCGGACAATTACGTCGGCAGACCAGTCACGGTGGCTCGGTGGGGTTCCGTGTCGACAGTAGAAGGTCCAGGTAGGTTGATAAGGTACTGGAGCCCGGGAGAGTAGCTAGCACACGTCGGATGTCCGGGAGATGGGCCTAGCTCACGCTAGCCTTGGTAGCATGTAGACAATGGAGCTTAGCTATAGACGTCGGTCAGTCGAATGCAGCTAGCTAGCTGTGATAATCCGGTGTGGTGGTCCGGTACTTTCAGTGGAAATCCGGTGAAGTGGAAGGGAACGCAGTCCGATAAGCGCTGGGTTGGTAGCGCGCTGAGCAGACTGGCCAATATTGTCCGAATTGAAAGCTGGCTCAACAGCCAGAGCGGAGGTGAAGACCACTAGCAGTGGTTAGCGATGGCTGGTTAGCAAGCTAGCTAGCAGGCTAACTTTTGACTGCGGTTCAGTTAAATAGTGGAAAAAGTACGGATATTTGATCCGATATTTGATATTTGATCCGTATCACGTTGGGTAAGGTGGCTTGCAGGAGGGGTAAATCGGGAACAAAATAAAAATGTATGTAAAGACAAATTACAAACTACTACAAACTATTTAGACGGGACAACAACAAAAAAACACGTCTGCACTGATTACGCCATCTTGGAAAATCTTGGCTATGACTATCCAACACAACACTGGAACTCTTCCAAGTCAAGGTAAGCTTTGATTTTACTCATTTATTGCCATCGGGGCCTGCTGGTGTAACTGCATACATGACTGTACACTGTAACATTACTGCATGATTGTAGCGGGTTTACTTACGTGTTAATTCTATTAGCTAGCTATGCTGACTATGACGTTACTTTAGCTAATATGGTGACAACGATGTAGGCTGTGGTTTGGCTTGGAAACTTTGTTTTGCCTGGTCACATACAGCTGATGTGTTGTGCATTGAAGTCCACAATCGAAGAGAAGAGGTGAGAGGAGATGAGCGGATGGATGTGAGAAGGAATACAACGTGGCTGTGTGTTTACACGTGATCAGAGGTGTATTCATTCCACAGATTCTGTTGAAAAACGTTTCTTAAACGGAAGCAAACTGAACAAAACGGGGATAAACATACTTGAATTTGTTCAATAGAAACTCTTGTTTGCAACTGTTGGGACTAATGATTCCATCCTATATCAGCTAGATGCAGGCATGTGCAAGGCGGTATTGAATGTCACTGTCTGTCCATGAGTCACTGTCTGTCACCTCAAATTTGTATCTCAAACTGTGTGCACATACGTTGTAAAGTTTCATTCATAGGCTAGGTGTAGCAACCTCATGATGGGTACAGGGAAAATTTGAGTATCATGTAGTAGCCTAAACCTATTGATGTTACATTGAACTGGGTGAATGGAATATGAATGACAGTCATCCAATTCATTGTAATAGATATAAGGCCATGCTCATGAAACAATATAATGGTTATATAGCAGGGTGTTGTTAATGCTAATTCTACTGTATGTCACAGATTATGTATATATCATTGAGTGAATGGATATTTTCACCACATACTAAGTACTACTAACAAGGCTACTAACATGGTAGGACTGAGAAAGCATCCTTTTTGGCAGAGTCAATGAACAGTGGTGTATCAGGAAAGCGACAGCATCTGTTGCATGAAATAACAATGATCCAAATGTCCCAGACAAACAATGCTAATAGACAGCATGGACCATGCCCAACTCAGGTAAAAGGCCAAGTGGGTGTGTCACAGCCTGAAGCATTCAGATGCTTCCTGCTCTCTGCCAGATGATCTTCCATTCTCCTCTCCCACACGGGAACGTTTTGACGTCTCTTCCTCCCTCCCTCCCTCTTCCTCTCTCTCTCCCTCTCCCCTCACTCCCTCCCCTTCCCCTCTCTCTCTCTCCGGAGACCTTGGGATCTTATCAGACACAGCAGATTGCTGCAGTTTATCTTCCCAAATTCCACCAAAAATGTTTTGTTTAGTCTCCCCTCTCTTCTCCTGTCTTCCTCTGACTTGGTGGATTTCTCTTGTATTTCATGTAGTTTGTGTTGCAGTGTGTGTGAGTGTGTGTATAATACTGTGCCTCAGTGAAGCACATCCCTCCTCCAGAAGGAGCAGTGATAATGGAGGCCAGGGACACAGTGTCTGTCGGCAGAGAGAGGGCCACTCCAGAGAGGGGAGAGAGAGGGCTGGGGCTAGGCTGGGCTAGGCTGGGCTGAACAGGACACACACACTAAGTTGGGCTCTGGAACTGGGGTTGGACTGGGTCTGGATGGACACACTCAGGACCAGGGGGGTAATCGGCAGGCCAAGCAACCAGCCAGGCAGAATTCTTTAAGGAGAAAACATCCAGGGCAGCTAGCAATTTGGCAAAGGTGCCTGGTGAGGAGTATCTCACCTGTGTCTATGAAAAGGAGGGAGAGGGCATGTGTTTGAGGACAGGAGTGAGGCTCACAGAGCAGGGTCCACTATGACTCATTTTCTGAGAGAGAGAGAGAGAGAGAGAGAGAGAGAGAGAAAGAGAGAGAGAGAAAGAGAGAGAGAGAGTAGCTCCCACTACTTTCAACTCAACTAAAGTGCCAATAAAGCCCAAACTCTTTCCTCTCCATCCATTATTTTCCTCCTTGCCCAGGCTCTGAGTGTGATAGCCAATCAGAAGTGACCATGCAGCCCAGCAGCATCCCCACTAGCAGCCTGCTAACGATGGTCTGAGGAGAACTGAAGTGTTGGAGGGCCATTCAACACAGTGATTGATGGATCCATCACAGGACCAGTCAAATCACACACTGGGGGCTCAAACTTTCACACCTCCCTTTTCTATCCGTTATCACCAGCACGGAGACAGAGAACATCGCTCTCTCTCTTCCTCTTGCGCTTTCTTGCACTCTTTCACTCTCTCTCGCTCCCTCTCTCTCTTTCTCTCTCTCAAGAGGCCCTTCGGACGGTGACACGGCTTAAATGACAGCGTCATTATCCAGACAAGAACAGATAGCGAGACAATCCTGCCAGAGAAGACTAAACAATCCACTGCCCATTACAAAAGCTTTGAGTTGAGAGATGAGGAGAGAAGAAGAGAGGAGAGAAGTGGAGGGAGGCAGAGATGGAGAGGCGAGGGTGAAGAGAGGAGAGAAGAGGAGGTAGGCAGAGATGGAGAGGCGAGGGAGAAAAGAGGAGAAAATAAGATGGCTCTGCAACTTGGTTCACTGAGTTTACAAAGTAGGTGAACCGGCTTTAAGAGCAACGATTCTGATGTGCAATCTTCAACTAAAATGCCTCTTCTTCCTCTTTCCTATTCACACACAACACATTACCTCAGTGGGATTCATCATGACATCAGACAACTCTGCCCCCCCAAATCTGCCAATCAGTGGCCAAGTTGCTCTGAATTGTACAGCAAGCTTGGTGGGGTTCACGGTTCAAGTCAACTGCTCTCTGGTATGGACTCATTGCAGTAGAATGCATCTTGGTGCCTGGCATTATCATGGTTTCCTCCTTGTAATAGTTGCTATTTTCTCTGTGGGTGGTGAAGTGGTCAGGATGGATGACAGGGTAAAGCTGTACTAGTGGGCTGACTCAATCCTGTCTGAGGATGGTGTACTGCACGTTCAGACAAACTAGGTATGTGTCTAAAATGGCAACCTATTCCCTATGTAGTGCAATGTTTCTGACCAGACACTAGGGAGTAGGGTGCCATTTTGGGAACTGCCTTAGGATGGTCAGGGCCTCAACAGGATAGCCTGTTCCAAGATCTGTTTGCAGGTTGATGTGTATTGGGATGAGTCTTGTCCCGGAGGCAGAACTGAGCGATTTTCACTAGATGGGCCAGCTGCAAAGTCAAAATTGGCTATATTGTAAAAATGCATGAAAACAAACATTAGCTTTTTGGTCCTAATTTAAGGTTAGTGTTAGAAATTAGGGTTAACAGTGTGGTTAAGGTTAAGGTTAGGTTTAAAATCAGATTTTATGACTTTGTGGCTGTGCCAGCTAGTGACCACTCTGTAGAGCTGCCTCCAGAACAAGATTCATTACGAAAAACGCTAACCTGCGATCTGTGCTGTATAGCCAACTCCTATGACCGTGGAATGACAATGGCCATAGAAGTTAGCAAGACAGCACAATCTGATCTAGGACCAGACTATCACTGGGAGGCTCACAGGAGAGATTAGTCTACTTGGCGTCTCCAGGGTGGAGGAATGGTTGTATGGAATGTGAGAGGAGGTGATTCTGTGGTGATACTCTGGCACCACCTCTTACCACGCTAGATTATCCCTCCTACAGGCCTCATTTGATGGATAGATGTGAGATGTGATACTGGCCACTGGGACTGGGACAGAGAGGTTAAGGAAAGGATGCCTTATCCAGTTTCTCTCTACCACACCTTGACTATGATAATGATCACGATCACGTCTGTCAACAACAACTGTGACAAACTCAGTGACGTGTCCAGTCCTTCAACAGCAATAGTGCAGTGACTGTTACCTTAACTCTCTAAATTCTACAGTCAGGGGACTTTTCAGGGGACTTTTTTTGCCACATGATCTGTCTTGGCGTTTAAGCCTTTTCAAAGCAGAGGGGCCTCCAAGGTATAGCGGTTAACACACCGCCACCAGAACATCTTAAGAGGATGGGGATGGGGCCCCGAAATGTGGATGGAACACCATGCTCCAGTGAAGTGCACCAGCTTCAGAGGCTAGAGAGGCCAAGAAGAAGCCCCCTGATCTTGATCCCTTCTCCCTGCTCAGACACACACTCACACATCACCCCAGCCAGATTAAAAGGGCCCCCATCCCGTGTGCAACCCACCCCACCACTCCACAAGGTGACTTGGCTCAGTGACCGCTCCACCACCCTACAATAAAACGTTCATCAATCACTGGGACTAATCTCAGGTTCAGCCTGACACCTTCATTGTTCTGGCGTTTCTATAGCTGCTGCCCCCACATAAAGGATTATACTACCAGCTATGCTAAGCAAATGGGCCGTCTGCTCTCCATATGTGAGAGCCATTCTAAAGTTGGTACAGTATGCCTTTGATGTGCAGTAGGCAGCACTACAGCAGTCGGAGGATTATCTGGTACCTGTAAGCACACTGTGAAGGTAGGTATGTATGAATGGAGCTGAGTGAAATTATATTTTTGATCCAGGTAACTTACTATTACAGATACTGAGAAGCTCTTGAGAGTGACCTTGTGCTGAAACAGTGACATTAACTACATCCCCTGCTCTTTTTCTACTTTTCTACTGATTCATTAAAATCTGAATCTGGAAATGGAAAATGGAATCATTTGAAATTGTGAAGGAAAAAAAGAGTCCTCATTGGCTTCCAGCCCTCCTCCTGGACCCCGGAGGACCTCATGATAACATTAATAAACTGGCCCCCGAAGGAACACCATTTCAGGTGATAATGCTGCACTGCAATAAAAAGCAGGCTATAGGGGCCCCAGGAAATGTTCATGACCCATTGATTTCAGAGAGGTTTGGGCATATTTCCAATAATAAGTAAACCCTCTAGCTATCACTTCACTATTTCTTTCCCTACAATGAACAGAATTTATTTGACCAATCTATCTATTCATGGCCCTTGGAAAGGTTAACAAAAACACCTCCTTCTCCTGAAATAAACACAGCCATTTCAGAGTGTCTATCCACCCTCCGTCACTCTGCATGTCTAGTTCTCACTATGTAGAACACCTTGTTTCGCTGCATAGACGAACATAGAAGATAAAGGAGGTATTACTGTACACAATGTTCTCTCTGTCTCGCATGTGTGCTTTTGAGTGTGTGTGAACCAACCAACGTGGAATTTTTATTTTTTTTATTTTTTTATTTCACCTTTATTTAACCAGGTAGGTCAGTTGAGAACAAGTTCTCATTTGCAACTGCGACCTGGCCAAGACAAAGCAAAGCAGTGCGACAAAAACAACACAGAGTTACACAGTAAACAAACATAGTCAAAAATGAAGCTGGCAGACAGAGAAATTGAAATGAAAAGTGTTTTTCCCCCTGTCAAACGGTGCTGGCATCAACATAAAGCATCTCTGTTTCTCTCTGTATAGCAGGGGTCTCCAACAGGTAGATCACAAGCTACCAGTAGCTCGCAGCCAACCTATGAGTAGCTTGTCAATCAATGCTGAAAATGTGTGCATTTTTTCATGTGTTCCATCGCAAACTGTCATAAACATAAAGCTCCCAGCTACTATCCAATCAAAGCCACATTGACATTATCCTACCCCTGGTTACCCACTATTGATTTAAAAAGCCAAACATAACACAATATATGCCAATCAATTTCCATCTATATTGCGAATGCTAATGATAACCGTCTTGTGGGTAGACAGAAATACTTTTCCCCAAAAACGTCTCAATTAAATGTTAACTGTTAAATGTTACAAAGCAGGTTTACTCCCACGGAGGATCAGTTTGAAAATGTATGCACTCTCTACTGTAAGTCGCTCTGTATAAGAGCGTCTGCTAAATGACTAAAATGTAAAAATGGAAGAATTATATCATGAATATTTGTATCAATTGGGTTGCCATTGTTTTGCAAACTGTCATGACAAACTTCGCTAGACCAAACTGCCATGACATGTGCTGCAGCAGTAGGCCTAACAGCAGAAACATCGCTAGACTATCCTCTCTTGCTAAATGCGCAATTAAAGGGGAATTACACCCAAAAATCTAAATGACTTAGTTTTTTCCCCAGACCTCAAAAATGGTCTTCTGGTGTGGTTTAAGCATTGACATGGACTCACAACATACATTTTTGTTGTTTCTTTATTAATATAAAGATATATAATTCTATGGGGCCTGTCGTGCCAAAATACTGTTTATTAACCATTGTCGTACCAGGTATATTGACAGAAAACACATCTCTTGTACACCAAGGACCCGGGGAAGACTTTCAGGGTAGAGGAGAAGAGAAGAATGCACCTTTTTGAAAGCTATAAAAAGTAGCTTAAAAGGTTGGAGAACCCTGCTGTATAGTGTGATATGAGAGAAGGCTATAGAGCTTGTCTATACAAAGGGCTGCTCCTCCCTGTAACCTGTTAGGCTAGGAGTCTGTTAAGTAATTCTCTTCATTGATTTAATCATAGTGGGTCTACAGTTTCACACTGAACCCTTTGGCAAAACATTCTTAGGTCAAACAATTTAATCCAAACTTTTGTTCGAGAAGAAGAGCCTTTAGGTCATGACACTCTGTAGTGTTTGGCGCCGCCCTGAGTGGTCGCCTGTTAAGCAGCTCCCGTTGTTCGTGCATTAATTGTTGTTTTAGTTCGTTTTCTTTCGTCTATTTTCGTCTATTTTCTTTAGTTTTATTTTGCTACAGTCGAACTATAACAGTTCAGGATTATGGATTTTATGGATTTTATCGCAGCTGAACGTCGACAGGAGTCGTCAACTGTTATTGTTTACAGCAGAGCCCAGCTCCTGGATTTAGCCCACGCAGCGCTGCTGCTCCCCAGGGAAAAGTTTGATATTCCGGACGAATTGAAAAGGCGACGCCGTGGATGCAGGGCGGGATTGAAATGTAAGGCAAAGCGGAGGAGGTTCAAGTACAAGCGGGCTATACCATCTATTATTATGGGCAATGTGAGGTGTCTACATAACAAGATGGATGAGTTGGCTCTCTTCCGGTAAGAGTAAGGGTGGTGGGCTGGCTTTATTAGTTAACAACAGATGATGTAATCCGAACCATATTACTCTTAAGGAACAGTTTTGTAGCCCGGACATTGAACTGTTAGCCGTTAGCCTGAGACCCTACTATTTGCCGAGGGAATTCACGGCGGCCATTGCTGTTATTGTTTACATCCCGCCCTCTGCTGACGCAAACGCAGCGTGTGACGTCATCCACTCTGTTATCGCGAGGTTACAGACAGCGCATCCCAGTGCTTTCTTTGCCATTTCGGGGGATTTTAACCATGCATCTCTCTCTTCAACGCTGCCCACGTTCAAACAGTTCGTGAAGTGCCCAACCAGGAATAATACAACTCTGGACTTGTTATATGCTAATGTGAAGGATGCATACAACTCCACTGCACTCCCTCCTCTCGGTAGATCGGATCACAACCTTGTCCACCTCACCCCACTCTACAGGCCTATGGTCCAACAGCAGCCTGCAACCACCAGGACTATTAGGAGATGGTCCCCGGAGGCGAATGAGGCCCTACAGGACTGCTTTGAAACAACAGACTGGGATGTGCTCTGTGAGGCTCATGGGGAGGACATCGATGGACTCACTGACTGCATAACAGACTATATTAATTTTTGTGTAGACAACACTGTACCCACCAGGAAGGTACGCTGTTTCCCAAACAATAAACCCTGGGTCACCAGCGACCTGAAGGCCCTGCTGAATGAGAAGAAGAGGGCCTTCAAGGAGAAGGACAAGGACAAATTGAAATGCGTCCAGAGGGAGCTGAAGTTGCGGATTGCTGAGGGGAAGAGAGTGTATAAGGAGAAGATGGAGGACAAGCTGAGGCACAGCCAGGTGAGAGAGGTGTGGAAGGGTATGAGAAATATCACTGGCTTCAAAAAGTCAAACAGTGGGCAGACGGAGGGGACCCAGGACAGAGCCAATGAGCTGAACCAATTTTTTAACAGGTTCGATACTGGCCCTGTCCACCTCCCCTCCAGCTCCCCAGACCACACACCCTCACGGCTATCCCACCCCCACTTTGCTCACAGCACCTCTGCTGAGACAATCAGTGACCCCACCTCCGCCCCTGCCCCCCCTGGACTGATCCTCAACACCCCCCTTCCCCCCACCTCCCCACCTGGGCTGGCTTTCACCACCAACCAAGTGAAGAGAGAGCTGGAGAGACTACACCAGTGGAAAGCGGCGGGCCCTGATGGCATCAGCCCAAGGGTGCTGAGGGTCTGTGCTGACCAACTGTGTGGAATACTCCAGCGTCTTTTCAACCTTAGCCTGAGCCTAGAAAGGGTCCCTGTGCTGTGGAAAACATCCTGCCTCGTCCCAGTGCCCAAGAAGGCACACCCCACTGTCCTGAATGACTTCAGACCTGTAGCGCTAACATCCCACATCATGAAGACCCTGGAAAGGTTAGTCCTCGCTCACCTCAGACCCCTGGTGTGTTCATCAATGGACCCCCTGCAGTTTGCATACCAGTACAACATCGGGGTGGATGATGCAATCATCTACCTTCTGCAGAGGGCCTACTCTCACCTGGACAACGCAGGTCGCACTGTGAGGGTCATGTTTTTTGACTTCTCCAGTGCCTTCAATACCATTCAGCCCCTGCTACTGGGTGAGAAGATGAGGAGGATGAAAGTGGAAGCACCCTTAGTCTCCTGGGTCACGGACTACCTGACCGGTAGGCCAAAATTTGTGCGACTACAGAGCTGTGTGTCAGAACGGGCAGTTAGCAACACAGGGGCCCCCCAGGGTACGGTCCTGTCCCCCTTCCTGTTCACCCTCTACACCTCAGACTTCAGATATAACTCTGAAACATGCCACCTACAGAAGTTCTCGGATGACTCTGCTATTGTAGGGTGCATCAGGGGTGGGCAGGAGGAGGAGTACAGGAGCACAAACAGTGACTTTGTGTTGTGGTGTGAGCAGAACCACCTTCAGCTCAACATCAGCAAAACTAAGGAGATGGTGGTGGACTTCAGGAGAACCAAGGCACAACTGACTGCAGTCCCTATAAAGGGGATGGATGTGGAAATGGTTGAGTCATACAAGTTCCTGGGTGTCCATATGGACAACAGACTGGAATGGGCTGGTAACACCGGGGCCCTGTACAAAAAGGGCCAGAGCCGACTCTACTTTCTGAGGAGGCTCAGGTCCTTCAACGTGTGCAGCAAACTACTGCATACCTTCTACCAGTCTGTGGTGTGCCATCTTTTTTGCAGTGGTGTGCTGGGGAGCAAACATCAAAGCCGGTGATGCTTCTCGGGTAAATAAGCTGATCAGGAAGGCTAGCTCTGTCCTGGGGATGAGCCTTGACACTCTAGAGGAGGTGGCGGAGAGACGGATCCTGGCCAAACTGCTGGCCATCATGGACAACGTCACCCACCCTCTGCACGCTATGGTTATGACGCAGAGGAGCACTTTCAGTCACAGACTGATCCCACCACGGTGTGCCAGAGAGCGCTACAGGAGGTCCTTCCTGCCGGCGGCTATGAGACTATATAATGCCTCACCGGGGTGCCGTGCCGTCGGCAACATAGATCTGGAACTGTTGGGGTGCTAGGACCTAGTTTAACAATTATGCATCCATCCGTGAGTAACTCTGGTCCGTCAGCACTCATCCACTCAGGACCTATTTATTCATACAGGTCTGTATATACATACTCATGTACAGTTGTTATATTATATCACGTGCAATATTGCTAGTAATTCTTGGACCTAACTTACGTAGGCATTCACTCAGGAATGCATATTAGTATCCTGCCAGTTGTACCTTTTCTCATTGCTTTTAGTATATCGAATGTGCAATAAGTGCAGTTGTCTGTAATTAAACCCTGCGCACTAAGGACTGTATTTTAAGGGAATTACTATTATTACCCCAAATGATATCATACACACATTTAGCTATTAAAGTATCTCTTCCTGTCATTTACCTGTACAGTTTGTGTAAACATGCAAGTATTCACTTATCTGTAAATATAACTGTATACCTAACTGTACAGCTAATTTAACCATGCAAAATTTTCACTTACCTGTTCATTTACCCAGTCTGTCTATTAAGTAAACTATTATTACCCTCGCTCATATCATACGCATTTTTAGCTACTGAAGTATTTCTCTGCCATCGACCTGTATAGTATAGTTAACCATCCAACATCCACCAATGTATAGTGTACATATTCAGCCAACCGCTCATACTATGCAATGTCCTTTTATAGCTTTTTTTTGCACTCCACATATCTTGTATTTCTATACTTTTTCATACTGCCGCTCTATGTATCATGTACCGTGTATCTGTCTTTTGTGTACTTTCGTTGTGGCATTTTGCACCTGCCCTGTGTTTTTGTTGTAGCTGCTTGACAATGAAATTTCCCCCCCGGGGGATCAATAAAGTACCTATCTATCTATCTGTATGTTATTCTGGGGATCTAAGACCAATGTGATGTCTTGTGAATAGCTCTGTCCAGTCAGGAGGGTGTGTACAGTATACAGTATATTAAGACTTACCATGGAAGGTGACCACAGGGTGTTCTCTCCGGGCACACTCCGGCTGGGACAGATACTGGGGGGCGGGTGTGGGGGCAGGTGGGGAGGGGAGCAGGGGTTTCTGGGACAGTGCGAAGGGGAGGGGCAGCAGGAGCAGAGAGAGGAGCAACAGGCCAGGCACAGACAGGGGGGCAGTGTTCCACGGCAACGCTGCTGTCATGGTGATGGGGGCGGAGCCTCTCCACTAACTGCTAAGGTGGGCCTCTGGGATACAACTGTGAGAAAAGAAGAAGGGAAGAAAGAGAGAGAGTTTGAAAAAGGAGACGTGTTGTACAGTCTGTGGTTGCATGGTAACACTTCTGGTTCTTGACACATACAGTACCAGTCAAAAGTTTAGACAGACTAGGGTTTTTCTTTCTTTTTACTATTTTCTACATTGTAGAATAATAGTGAAGACATCAAAAATATGAAATAACACATATGGAATCATGTAGTAACCAAAAAAGTGTTAATCAAATCAAAATATATTTTATAATTTAGATTCTTCAAAGTAGCCACCCTTTGCCTTGATGACAGCTTTGCACACTCTTGGAGTTCTATCAACCAGCTTCACCTAGAATACTTTTCCAACAGTCTTGAAGGAGTTCCCACATATGCTGAGTACTTCATGGCTGCTTTTCCTTCACTCTGTGGTCCAACTCATCCCAAACCATCTCAATTGGGTTGAGTTTGGGTGATTGTGGAGGCCAGTTAATGTGATGCAGCACTCCATCACTCTCCTTCTTGGTCAAATAGCCCTTACAAAGCATGGAGGTGTGTTGGGTCATTGTCCTGTGGAAAAACAAATGATAGTTCCACTAAGCGCAAACCAGATGGGATGGCATATCGCTGCAGAATGCTGTGGTAGCCATGCTGGTTAAGCTTGCTTTGAATTCTAAATAAATCACTGACAGTGGTACCAGCAAAGCACCCCCACACCATCACACCTTCTTCACGGTGGGAACCACACATGAAGAGATTATCCGTTCACCTACTCTGCGTCTCACAAAGACACAGCGGTTAGAACCAAAAGTCTCAAATTTGGATTCATCAGACCAAAGGACAAATTTCCACCGGTCTAATGTCCATTGCTCGTGTGTCTTGCCCCAAGCAAGTCTCTTATTATTGGTGTCCTTTAGTAGTGGTTTCTTTGCCGAAATGTCTTTGCAGCAATTCGACCATGAAGGCCAGATTCACGCAGTCTCCTCTGAACAGTTGATGTTGAGACGTGTCTATTACTTGGTCTATTACTTGAACTCTGTGAAGTATTTATTTGGGCTGCAATTTCTGAGGCTGGTAACTCTAATGAACTTATCCTCTGGATCTTCCTTTCCTGTGGCGGTCCTCATGAGAGCAAATTTCATCATAGCGCTTGATGGTTTTTGCGACTGCACTTGAAGAACTGAAAGTTCTTGAAATGTTCCGGATTGACTGACCTTCATGTCTTAAAGTAATGATGGAGTGTCGTTTCTCTTTGCTTATTTGAGCTGTTCTTGACATAATATGGACTTGGTCTTTTACCAAATAGGGCTATCTTATGTATACCAACCCTAACTTGTCACAACACAACTGATTGGGTCAAACGCATTAAGAAGGACATAAATTCCACAAATTAACTTTTAACAAGGCACATCTGTAAATTGAGATGCATTCCAGGTGACTACCTCATTAAGCTGGTTGAGAGAATGTAGAATACAGTGTGTGCTGCGACTTCTTCACCACACTGTCGGTGGACCATTTCAGTTTGATGTGTACGAACTTTAATCTTTACACCATCTCCACTGCGGTTCTGTCAATGTGGATAGGGGGGTTCACCCTCTGCTGTTTCCTGAAGTCCATGATCATCTCCATAGAAATAATTGCATTACAATACCAGGAAGCGTTTACCAGTCAAATTTCCAGGGTTAGAGGTTCCAAGGCCATTCTATTCATTTGAGTTATATGTGTCAAAACCTTTGACTGGTACTATATGTACAATCCTGGAGACTGGGGTTTGATCCCCGCGTCCACCCTGTTTCTCCCCAATGTCCCACTGTTTCTCCCACTTGCCTATTTCACCCTCTCCCTGTCTAAATAATGTGTCAAAATATGAAAAGGAGACAAGTGAAAAACAAAGAGACAGGTGAGAGAGTGAGGAGAGAAAACTACAAACAGAGACACTTAAACACAGAGGAGCCATGTCGGTGAAGTACCTTACCCCTGACCTCCTCATAGTTATAAAAAATACGCAAACCTCAGAAGTTCATTTAACAGCTGATTAAAATCGGAAAATGTAATAAGAGGGTAGTGGATTGTTCAATGGGGCGCAAGTTACCATGAGTTAATGTACCAGAACCCTATGAGCTTAAAATCTATGGTTCATAGAAATGTGCTTAACACAAGAAAAATACTATCTTCTACTATGATCAGAAAAAGTTGATTCAACATACAATTGTAAGGTATCCAGCTGCAATAGGATTGTGAATTTGCTCAACAACATTTTCCCACAAATGTTTTGTTGTGAGTTTGTGCAACAACATTATTGTACGTTGAATGAAAAAAAGTTCAGCCGCTGCAGAATAAACTGTGTTAAGCAGCCATGAACAGTAATACACACAACTCCACTTCCACCTCCGGAGTAAATGTAATTTCCTGCAGACTGGCTGAAGCCTGTAGTCCATCATCACCCACCCTTACACCTTCTTATGTTACCATTGTGCCACGTAATATAATTAAAGTAGATTAATAACTAACTCACATTCACAGGGTTAGGTCTCCTTGTAATAGTAGTCCTTTTAATGGACCGATCAATAACACATTATTAGCTTGGTTGAGTTTAAAATCAACCTTATTGCCCAAAATCAATTAACCAACTCTCTCTCACTACAGCTGGTAACTAATTAGACAAATGCGGCGCATGAGATGCTGGGATGTTTGTCATTTGTCATTAGTGACAGTCAACACAACAGGCTCAGGGTAAATGCCAAGGAACACAGTAGTGCAACTAGACATACATAGAAAAGCCCTAAGCATACAGCATTCCATGCGTTTGCATGGAAAACAGTTTCAAGAACGGATTGGTTACGTAGTGCAATATTCCTCATTTAAATCCTAGCTAGAACATAATTGCTATGAAAAATATGCTGTGAATCTGCTAGGAAGCAAAACACTAGTGTTAGATACACTGCTATGTAAAGTATATTCAAACGTATAAGTAGTCCCTACAGTAAAAATAGAACTGGTAAATAAAATAGTGCTTGGCTGGTGTAGAGAGAGAAGACCAGGAGGAGCAGCAGCTCTACAACCCACAGAGCAGAGCTGGTCTTGGCACAGACACAGTCAACTAGACCCATGGGTAAACTCCAACAGCAGGTGGAGGTGTGAGTGCCTAGACTAGGCTCCACTGGCACTTTGGGTGGACAGATGTGGTTCCATTACGCACTCACACACACACACGTCTAACTCACAAAACAGGCAAATTAAAGCCTTGAACAGCTGGTCACAGTCCCCTCTGGGTCACAGCAAGCAGGCAGACCTGGCACCAAGTGTGTGTGTGTGTGTGTGTGTGTGTGTGTGTGTGTGTGTGTGTGTGTGTGTGTGTGTGTGTGTGTGTGTGTGTGTGTGTGTGTGTGTGTGTGTGTGTGTGTGTGTGTTTGCGTGTGTGTGTGTGTGTGTGTGTGTGTGTGTGTGTGTGTGTGTGTGTGTGTGTCCACCACTGCTCCCTTAGCGAGGACACTCAAAGAAGCCCACTACACCCTTAGAAAAAAGATTCCAGAAGGGTTCTTCGGCTGTCCCCATAAGATAACCCTTATTGGTTCTAGGCAGAAGCCTTTTGGGTTCCATATAGAACCCTCTATGAAAAGGGTTCTAAATGGAACCCAAAACAATTCTACCTGGAACCAAATTGGTTCTACCTGGAACCAAACATTGTTCTGCAAAGGGTTCTCCTATGGGGACAGCCGAAAAGCCCTTTTAGGTTCTAGATAACACCTTTTTTGATCTCCTGCTTGAATGATTTTTGCCAAGATGAAACCAAGGTGATCACTCCTCTGTGACACAGGTACTTTTCTCAGTTCTGTCAGCTGTCTATCCAACATTTTTCCATCCCACTTGTGAATCCAAGCCTTCGCCACCACAGCTACACTTGTCTCTGACTCTCCCACTCTCCCACACACACACACACACACACACACACACACACACACACACACACACACACACACACACACACACACAGCATAACAGACTGCCTGGCTGGGAGATAGAGTCAGTCAGTAAATTATCCATGGACTGTGGACAGTGTGCTTATGGCTTAGAGGGGAACTTCCAGGGGTTTTGACTAATGAATGCCCAGACACGTCCCTTGTCAATAGCCCTCTGACGATCGAGCAGAGAGGTACAGTCCTTGAGACACACATGCACGCACACACGTATGCGCATGCACACACACACTGGACGTGGGAGGACCAGTCATTGAGATTGCTCTGATTTCATATAGCCTCTCAGCTCACTCACTGCCATTGGATGCCATCCTGTAGCTATGGTAACAGTGAATATATTGAACGAGGTCTTTAGTAGATGGGGCCAGGTAGAGTAGAGTGTTTGCACTGAGCCAACAGCGTGTGTCAAGACACATCAGAGAAACCGTCCTGTTTCCTATAGAGAGAAAGAGCAGCTCAGAGATTGATGATGTAACGTAGGCCAGGAAAATACCCTCATAGAAAAAGCATCAAAAGTGTGTCTGAAAGCAAGGTGAGAGAGAGCGAAGTCTGATAAACGCCATGAAATGTAAATAGTTGCGTAGCTTGGCTGGTGCAATAGCAGGCCAAGGGCCCTGCAGGCAGAATAATAGTCTATGAGGAGAGACACTTTATAGCTTGGCTTCTTTCCCTTGTTCATATTCTCTTTCTCTACTGTGTGGGGGTTGGGGCTGGGTGCATCTTTTTGACCCCACCTGCTCCACTCAGTCTTTCAGACCTTTTAAACACAACAGTCTCATTCAAAATGTTGCCTTTTCACTAAAACTAAAGCAACGGACAGGATGGGAAAGGGGGAGCGGTCGAGTGGAGGCCGTAAAAAAACTCCCTTAAAACACTCTGTCTTTTAATAATGTCAGAGGGCTTTTATCCCATTCTACAAGGCCGCTGGTCCAGCAGGTGTGTCAGACAGTTTCTCTCTCCCTACCAGCCATAAAGGTTTAGGATGAATCACTGGCTCCCCTCTCCGGCTCCACTCTGCTTCGCCATTCCGGAGATGATTTAGGGCCTTGAGCGCTCTGCCTGCACCTTCCCTCATCCGGATGGAGATGGGTCTACTCTCTACCCTGTTGCCCAGGGAACTACTTCTAATTACAACTCAATAGAAAGTCCTTCAACCGAATCTCATCTGAATCAATTAGGACACTGATTAAATAGCTTTCAGCCCATTGGGAAGACAATGACTGTGTCCCAAATCCCTATGTAGTGCACTACTTTTGGCCAAAGCCCTATCGACCCTGGAAAAAGTGCACTAAATAGGGAATAGGGTGCCATTTGGGATGCATCCAATCACTGGTGCTGTTCATAAAAAACAAGGTAGGCTAGCTACCCCATATCAGAGAAATAAAGTGTTTCACTGTGAATGATCGGATGTAGCTATTGATGTTTACACTTCAAGAAAATAACAAGAAAAAAAAATATTGAAATGAAATCGGTAATTTCCATTGGGAAAGTCTCCAAGGAGGACTGGTTCCGCTCCAATGGGTTATTTGATGCATTTGATCTTAAGCTATGTTGATTGGATGTGATTGTTAAGCATCTTATATCAGGATGTATTACTGAGGCCCCATGAGCAGTAAGTGTATGAAAAATGTTCCGTTCTCACTAAGCCTTCTGTTGCGCACATGCGCACGCACGCACACACACACACACACACACACACACACACGCACACGCACACGCACACGCACACGCACTCTAACGTGCTAACCTCGACATTAGCTTTAGTAGCAGTGGAATATCTACACCAGCTCATCAGATCAGAAGACGCTCCCAGGTATCCAACATAATATCCACAATATTCTCAATTAAACCTGCATAATATCCACGTTTCTCAATTAAAACCATTTGATTACCTACATAATCAAATGGTTTTTTCTAGGAAATAAAATTAGATGCTGCACATTTCATTTTCCACTTGTCATGTTTGTTGTTCACTTAGGGAAATAACTAAGCTAAGCAAACACACACAGCAAGAATGCAAAGTATACCAACCTACTGTACAGCACCAAGAGAAATCTAGGAAGTAAGAAGGAATACTGCGGCCCACTAACTACTAACACATTATAGCATTTGAAAACTTTCACCAATTCTAAGTTAAACTCTTTTACCACATTAACTCATAAATAACTAGTAGGCATGAGGTACCACACTCCCCCGCCACACACACAAACAAACATACTGCTACCATAATCACACTCCCCCTCCACACACACAAACAAACATACTGCTACCATATTCTCATCCCTATTCAACCTCTCCCCTCTCTCCCCCCTTCTCCCCCCTTCTCCCCAAGGGGTTTGGTCCCGTCGGGGTTACATTGACCATGTCTAATTCTACTCAGTAGCTGAGCCTCACCAATCTTTTTAATGCCTGCTCTGAGATGACCCATAGGGGTCTGCTCATCGGGTGATGGGGGGAGGGGGAGGGGGAGGGGGGACAATGGGGCCCGTTAAGAGCCAAAGAGGAGGAGGAGGAGGAGGAGGAGGAGGAGGAGGAGGGGTGGTAATATGTTGGCTACACACTTGGGGAAGACCATGTGGGGCAAGATGGGGAAGGGCTGATATAAAAGGACCTTTTGGTAAAAGGGTGATGGGAGGGTCGTAGAAATCTCATATTGACTTGCCGTGCTCACGCTTGAGTAGATCCCTTAAAATAGAAGAAATGGCTTTGCCAAGGAATGTGCTGGAATGACCTTGGAGTCTTGGACGCAGAAAAGAGCATTGGGACTGACTGGGGGTGAACATAGGACTAAACATTCTATTTATAATTCTATGGGGGTGACGGCATTGACAGAGCGTGACGGGGTTGAATCAAACGATATGGAATGTGTATGATATCATACCATCATTACTCAGTGTCTATATCATAATCATTTGATAACACATAGAAAATGCAGTTGTCTACAGGTGCAGATACAATAATAGAAGGATAGCAGTTATTTGACTGTGATCTATCCTCGCACAAAGGGCCAGACAACGAAAGAATATGATTGTGTGTCTGTCTGCACTTTGTATTCTCCTTTGTACACAGAGTACAAAGTGTATATCTTTGTCTTTGTGTGGTGCTACAGAACGTGTGTCTGTGGGCTGTGTCTTTCTAGGAAGTGAGTACTCATACACAGCAGCCAGAAGAATCTCGGGGAGGGCAATCATCACTTGCTGTCTGTCTACATCAGTGAAAGCACCCAGTGGCCTCGCTGCCAATCTGAGAAATCCCAGTTTTGAAGAGCCTATTACACTCTTACAGCGCTACTGCTCTGTTTCCCCATACTGGTCTAGTTACGTATTCTAGCACCGCTTCAGAGTCTGGTTGCATCCCAAATGGCACCCTATTTCCTATAGTGCCTGTGGGCCCTGGGAATAGGGTGCCATTTGGGATACACGATCTGAGTGAGAACAACTTGCATTACACCACTCAGACTCCAACACACAGATTCCAAAGAAAAGTCCTGATTGTAATCGCAGATTGCACCCCTTAACGTTGCCTGATTTATATTGAACCAAAACAACTTGTTACACAGTTCAAAGATCCCAAATGTGCTCCAACACATTAGATGTTGATTAGGACACAAAGGCCTGAGGCAAGAGGGACACTTATTGAGCTGTTCTAAACGTCCAATTACACTGCCCTTGTTGAATATCTTTAAGCCTCTGTTCCAAAGAACAGAATTGGAAAGGTACAACAGAAGCTTGGAGATATTCCATTGTTTAAATTAGAAGCCACAATAGGTTATTCAGTAAACGTATGGAGTAGCAACAGAGGGCAGCAGAACGATAAAAGGTTATTAAATAACCCATAGTATAGCAACAGAATAGAGGTCAGAGCAGTTAGAACAGTCAGAGCGGTCAGCAAAGCGCAAGAAAATATCATCATATTGCCCTGTAGAGTGCACTTAGACACACACTAGCCATAATATATGCATGGCCATATTATTGTTTGTTGTATTACTATGGTGGCGACAGGTACTAAGCATAATATATGCATGGCTATATTAGTGTTTTGTACTATTGCTATGGTTTCAACACAGGCACTGAGAATTATGTATGCATGGCTATATTACTGTTTGTACTATTGCTATGGTTTCAACATGCACTAAACATTATCTGTGCATGTCTGTTTTATTTTTGCACCATTGCAATGGTTTCGCCACTATTGTTTCATATCCCAAAGTCTAATTGCCAAAGGAGGACGGAAAAGGTCGTACAAACCAGAATTGAAAGGCTTTGAAATAATAGTGGAAGAAGGTTAAGAGGCGTTAATAATTTTACATATGAGGGAAGGACTATGCATACTATGTAACCACAAAACTTTATTTTAAAGGAAGAAGGGAACATTTTCCACAACACCCTCCAATCACACTGCACTCCAATCACACTGCCCTCCAATCACACTGCCCTCCAATCACACTGCCCTCCAATCACACTGCCCTCCAATCACACTGCCCTGTGAGAGGCTAAAGTGATTTGATATGGCCTGTAATGTAGTGAGTCCAGATAGTACTGCTGGGTGTGTGTACACTGTATATCTGTGTTTGTGTTTGTGTGTGTGTACACTGTATATCTGTGTTTGTGTTTGTGTTTGTGTTTGTGTGTGTGTGTGTGTGTGTGTGTGTTTGCGTGTGTGTGTGTGTGTGTGTGTGTGTGTGTGTGTAGTCTAGAGTGATGTATGGTTGGTCAGAAGCAAATCTGCTGGGCAGAGCCCTGCGAGGGAAAGGGTATCTTCCAATCTCTGGGCCCTGTCAGACCCGCATCACACACACACACACACACACACACACACACACACACACACACACACACACACACACACACACACACACAACCACAGAGCTCTCCACCCCAGTCTGATCTGTAATAACACACGGCATCTGGCCTTTAAAAGATCTATTATGACATTAGTTGGCAGACAGTCTCATACCTTATATGTTCAGACAGGATGTGTGCCAAATGGCATCCTATTCCCTACATAGTGCACTACTTTTGACCGGGGTAATTTGGGTGGCATTTGGGACACAGACAGAAGCTACATGAAGTGCATATCTCTAGTTGACCTGATACCTCTTCATTGTGTACAGTCTATGAGCCTTCACTGTGAGAACTTTAACCCTGGGGCTTGAATTGATTTGTTTGGCAGGTTTGCAGGGTTTAAAAAAAAAAACGGTTTAAAAACTTCAAAGTTAAATAGTTAAACATTGGTACAAGAGGTTCTGGTGTACAGGAGATGCTGCTGCTAGATACTCTCATTACAAAATGTCCAAAAATACCTTGTTGGAAATTGGAATTGAAAAAGACCCACTCCTTAACCCAACAATTTGCCTTGAACCACTGAAAATCACTGAGCCAATCCTTTGATGTGTTCCACATTAACCTATCACAGTATGAGTCAACATAGCATTTTCAATCTGCAAAACTTGTAGTATAGAGCATTTGACTTGTCCCCATTGCCTTTGATTACTTCCAAAAAAAATCACCCATTCTAAGAAAAAATAGGCTGTGCTACTTTACTTTTATAAAAAATATCAATCTCTCACAGTGATACAATTGTCAATTTATCTAACGTGACCAACACACACACAGCAGAGAGTTCAGGAGGATAGGACCTGGGTGACCGCCAACACAAAGAGTACAAATGACCAAGGGTGACGACCTCTGATTGGCTGGGTATCCAGGAGGTAGGACCTCTGATTTGGTCAAAAGTTGTTCACAGGGGTTGGAGAGCTCTCTCTCTTCTCTCTCTCTCTCTCTCTGCTCTCTCTCTCTCTCGTCTCTCTCCCTCCTCTCTTCTCCTCTCTCTCTCTCTCCTCTCTTCTCTCTCTCTCTCTCTCTCTCTCTCTCTCTCTCTACTCTTCTCTCTCTCTCTCTCTCTCTCTCTCTCTCCTCTCTCTCTCTCTCTCTCTCCTCTCTCTC
This sequence comes from Thymallus thymallus, assembly GCA_023634145.1. Taxonomy (NCBI): domain Eukaryota; kingdom Metazoa; phylum Chordata; class Actinopteri; order Salmoniformes; family Salmonidae; genus Thymallus; species Thymallus thymallus. Next base: position 46,016 of record JAKYLM010000294.1, read on the forward strand.
TCTCTCTCTCTCTCTCTCTCTCTCTCTCTCTCTCTCTCTCTCCTCTCTCTCTCTCTCTCTCTCTCTCTCTCTCTCTCTCTCTCTCTCTCTCTCTCTCTCTCCTCTCTCTCTCTCTCTCTCTCTCTCTCTCACCCAAACTTTGATAGCAGACGTGGGTGGGGGTTACTTTCAATCTGCTTACAGTCTTGCAATTGGTCGTCTTCCTCACGTACACATCACCAACCTCCAGAGCCTCTCCTTTAAGCCATGCAAACCACCATACACCATTTCAGCGGACGGCAGTGAATTATCACACATGTTTTACTGGGCTGCATGGCGTTCTATGGGAGTGAAGCGGGAATTACGAACCAATGATGCAGAGACAGCTCAGTCTAATTAGCTGCTATCTCAAGGACAACAGAAGGAGTGCTGTTCTCATTAACTGGAGCGGACACAAAACAAAACACACACGGGCCGCCAGACACCTTAAATGATGAGCAAATTGATTACAACAGACTTCAAAAGGACAGCTGCATAGATCAAAAGAGAACTCTTGATATGATTAACAAAACTCTGCACACTCCTGAATAGACTCATGGATGCAGTGAGAAACAACTGGATGGATGCACACACACAAACAGACACACACACACAGCACACACACACCACCCACACACAATTTCCTTACAGCCTAGGCTAATAATCAGAGGTATTGATGGTAATACAGCGTCTGTGTCTGCTGTAGACAGTGACTCGATAAACCAGTGGTCCAGGAGGCTGTGGACAGTGTCCCGATAGACCAGGGGTCAAGGAGGCTGTGGACAGTGACTCGATAAACCAGTGATCCAAGAGGCTGTGGACAGTGTCCTGATAGACCAGGGGTCCAGGAGGCTGTGGACAGTGTCCCGATAGACCAGGGGTCAAGGAGGCTGTGGACAGTGACTCGATAAACCAGTGATCCAAGAGGCTGTGGACAGTGTCCTGATAGACCAGGGGTCCAGGAGGCTGTGGACAATGTCCCGATAGACCAGGGGTCCAGGAGGCTGTGGAAAGTGTCCCGATAGACCAGGGGTCCAGGAGGCTGTTGACAGTGACTCGATAAACCAGTGGTCCAGGAGGCTGTGGACAGTGTCCCGATAGACCAGGGGTCCAGGAGGCTGTGGACAGTGTCCCGATAGACCAGGGGTCCAGGAGGCTGTGGTTGTTATTAATGGTACTGATCTCCTCCATCCATCAGAGAACCTGTCTTGTCCACTAGTACACACACACACACGCACGCAGGCAGGCAGGCAGGCACAGGGGGGCAATGAAAATACCCTCTAACAAGACCAGGAGTGGGCTGCCTGGGGAGAGGCCTGGCTGAATTCAATCATAGAGGCTGTCTTAGCTACTTGGAGACACACACACGGAATGGACATACACACACACACACACTGAATCTCTTTAAGCCTGCAGAGGCTAAGCTTGTACGGCAGTGCAGTTCAGAGTAAGAGGAAAAGCCTTCCA
>JAKYLM010000295.1:0-51541 GCA_023634145.1 Thymallus thymallus
CAGTGGCCTCCGCAACACGTCATGTGATGGGGGTGTCAAATTCCCTGGCCTATGAAGGAAGGAAGGATGGAAGGAAGGATGGTAGGAAGGAAGGAAGGAAGGAAGAAGGAAGAAAGAAAGAAAGAAAGAATGAAAGAAAGAAAGAAAGAAAGAAAGAAAGAAAGAAAGAAAGAAAGAAAGAAAGAAAGAAAGAAAGAAAGGAAGGAAGGAAGGAAGGAAGGGAAGAAGGAAGGAAGGAAGGAAGGAAGGAAGGAAGGAAGGAAGGAAGGAAGGAAGGAAGGAAGGAAGGAAGGAAGGAAGGAAAGGAAGGAAGGAAGGAGGAAGGAAGGAAGGAAGGAAGGAAGAAAGAAAGAAAGAAAGAAAGAAAGAAAGAAAGAAAGAAAGAAAGAAAGAAAGAAAGAAAGAAAGAAGGGAGAGAGAGAGAGAGAGAGAGAGAGAGAGAGAGAGAGAGAGAAAGAAAGAAAGAAAGGAAAGAAAGAAAGAAAGAAAGAAAGAAAGAAAGAAAGAAAGAAAGAAAGAAAGAATAGAAAGAAGAGTGAAAGGGGAAGACATGCAGAGAGAAAGAGAGAAAGAGAGAGAGAGAGAGAGAGAGACATGGGGATATTGCCTTGAGCCATGCATTCTGTTCCCCGTGCTTCTGTACCCTGAGGTTCCCAGTCAGTTCCATTGTTCTGTTCTGTAGAGGCCACCACAGCCATAGTCTATCAAGGTCATTATATTGTGGTGGGAGAGCAATTTGAAGGATGTATAGAGGGAGCATGTTTGTTTGTTTATTTGCATATGATCTAAAATGCGTAGGTGTATGAGAGCATGGACATGCATACGTAAAGAGGTGTCCCCACCAGGGTCAAACACATGGCAAAATATTTTAGTGGCCCCCCTCTTGTTTTCAATTTAATTCCTACAATTCCACACATTTTGCCATAGGTTGTAGAGAAAATGTTGCAGTTTTTAAAGTTAGTTTCCTGCTATTCTACCCATTTTGGCATGGGGTAGAAAAACATTTCAAAAAATTGGAAACATTTTTAACCATTCAACAGGGATGAATTTTTATTTTGTCAAACTTTCTTTACAGCTACAAATGATGATGGAAGCAGTGTTTTTTCGAATAAATGATGATTGACTAATAATTTTAAAGATACCCGGGGCACGTAATGTCATCAAGTATCTATATAGCTCCACTCCACATTTAATTCTTAATGCCTACTGCTTACAAAATAAAAAATGTCAACTGTAAAAATAATGTTTCTTTGCACGACAAGGATTGTCCTGACTTTCAAGAATGCCTGAATTGCTTTGCCTTGCTTTTCTAGTTGGCTGGATGCAACTTTCACCATCCAATTATTTCAGATATACAGGAGTGCAAGTTTCACCATGGCACGGACCATGAGAATGATTAAAAAATAGCAAATATTTCTCAATTATTGTATTCTAGCCATGCTGGCTTTCGCGAGCTACCTCAGACATGAAACAGATAGGTGGGGGGCATACAGACTGTTGCCACTAAATGGGTAACGGAAACACTTCAACCACTTAATTTTTATTAGACACTGTAGACATTTTATTTACTGTAGGTGTGACGTCATTATGTCCAGCTGTTTTTATCGACACAAGACAGTTAAATGGAAAACGCACGTAGCAGGCAGTTGTCGCATTGCTACTTTTCAAATGGCGTAAAAATGGAATGGAAACATATCTAGATACTGATTGACATAAGAGATTAACCGCTGATGCACAAACACACTTCGAAATTGCACCTGGGGGGTCGGGGGCCTAAAAAAAATGCTTATGTGGCTTATGCCTGGAACCGGAACACACATGCGCACACAGGGATACTCACCCGACCCACTACCACACTGAGTGACTGTTATCTGGTGATTTCATGGCTGTATGTCCATTTTAATGTGTTTCTGACATTCAGCGATAATTTGTGGCGCCGCTCATCAATGGAAATCAGCTCTTATTAGATAGATAGATAGATAGATAGATAGATAGATAGATAGATAGATAGATAGATAGATAGATAGATAGATAGATAGATAGATAGATAGATAGATAGATAGATAGATAGATAGATAGATAGATAGATAGATAGATAGATAGATAGATAGATAGATAGATAGATAGATAGATAGATAGATAGATAGATAGATAGATAGATAGATAGATAGATAGATAGATAGATAGATAGATAGATAGATAGATAGATAGATAGATAGATAGATAGATAGATAGATAGATAGATAGATAGATAGGTACTTTATTATTAAAGCTGCAGCATAATATTATCCCTTTAGCCTTTAATCCAGATTTAGCCCAGGTGCTTTGGCAATTTCATTAAGACAAAGGCATTAACTTTGTCTCTTTTGAATAACTTTATCACACTGTTTAACATTCTATACCCCTTCAACCACTCTATCGTCTTTAGCTGCCTTATTTCCCTGTCTTGTCTCGTGTCCTCAGAGAGAGGTTGGTAATAGGGTCGTTGTAATGAGATGGAAAGATGGAAAGATGCCACATGCATTTGATAGGCTATTTACCTCTGATTGTGTCCCAAATGGCACCCTATTGCCTACATAGTACACTCTTTTTGACCTTATGGGCCATACGGGCACCATGGGCTCTGGTCAAAAGTACTGCAGTGTATACGTAGAGATAGGTTGCTATTTGGGTCGCAGACATCATGTTTTGGGTTGAGTGTGTGTGTGTGTGCGTATGTGTGCGTGTGTGTGTGTGTGTGTGTGTGTGTGTGTAGGTTGCGGGTGAATAAAAATTCCAACTGGATATCTTAACTCTGTCTGGATTCCAATAGGAATTACACATCACTTTTGCAAACCAACATAATGTGACATCCGGGCCTGATGTGGCCTGTAAACCAGGAGTTTCCTAAAACCCCTAGGCCACTTACTAAGCCAATAATTAAGGCCTTATGATATATGTAATGTATTGTCATAGAGTTGAATTTGAATGATAACATTCACCTAGGAACTCACTTGATGAAAGCCACAGGCCATTAAAAGGAAATAATTCAACAACCATGTCTCTGTCACTAACAAATACAGTCATGGGTGTTAAATATAATATATATGTTTAAAGCCCCTGGGCAATATGCAAATGAGGCTTTAGACCTTACAGTGGTAAAACAACACCAACAATTGTTTTACTGTAACACTACAGGTGTTCATTTCTTACACTGAGAAAGTGTAAGTTTACTCTAAATCAAGTGTTGTGTTCAAGTTTTTTGAAATTTGAACACTATAAGAGTTGAATGGGGAACACATACACTGCAACACTTTCAAAAGGGTTATTTTAACGCCAGTGCAGTGGGACACATACAGTATGTTCACCGAAAATAGTGTACATTTGACACTTTCAGAGTTAAATGTACACCACTGATTTTGCATATGCATGTCCATGCTCTCATACACCTACGCATTTTAGATTATATGCAAATAAACAAACAAACATGCTCCCTCTATACATCCTTCAAATTGCTCTCCCACCACAATATAATGACCTTGATAGACTATGGCTGTGGTGGCCTCTACAGAACAGAACAATGGAACTGACTGGGAACCTCAGGGTACAGAAGCACAGGGAACAGAATGCAGTGCATGCATGAGTATGTGTGTGTGTGTGTCTGTGTGTGTGTGTGTGTGTGTGTCTGTGTTTGTGTCTGTGTGTGTGTATCCAACTGTGCGTGCGTACATGCATGTGTGTGTATCTATCCGAGTGTGTCTTTGTCCACCGTGTGATTTGTGAATGGCATGCTTGATGTTCCCTGTTACCATCGTGGCGGTGGGTAGCGGCTGGCGACTACAGAGTCTGTATGCTAATTCATGGGGAGTGATAGCCCCCAACAGACAGTCTGCCTCCTTCTGGGGCCAGGCAGGGGCACTAATGGAGGTGGGCACAGCCTCGATCAATACAGCCATGGCAGCCCGCCAGCCCAGCCTCACAGGCGAAAACACTCCTGTAATGGACCACTGTTAGGAGGGGGGAAGGAGGAAGACGGGGGGGGGGGGGGGAGTGGGCACCTAGCAACATGTTAGGGGGAGGAGGGGAGTGGGCACCTAGCTACATGTTAGGAGAGGAGGGGAGAGGGCACCTAGCTACATGTTAGGAGAGGAGGGGAGAGGGCACCTAGCTACATGTTAGGGGGAGGAGGGGAGAGGGCACCTAGCTACATGTTAGGAGAGGAGGGGAGAGGGCACCTAGCTACATGTTAGGAGAGGAGGGGAGAGGGCACCTAGCTACATGTTAGGAGAGGAGGGGAGAGGGCACCTAGCTACATGTTAGGAGAGGAGGGGAGAGGGCACCTAGCTACATGTTAGGGGGAGGAGGGGAGAGGGGGACAACACATTTTGTTGCAAGCTTTGAGTTGAACTCACTCTGTATGGAGGGGCTAAAAGGGGAAGGATGTGATTTGGTAGTGGGATGAGCCCCCATATACTTCAGGGGACTTAGCGGTGTTATGAGATGAATCCTCCTGTGTTATGAGATGAATCCTCCTGTGTTATGAGATGTATCCTCCTGTGTTATGAGATGAATCATCCTGTGTTATGAGATGAATCCTCCTGTGTTATGAGATGAATCCTCCTGTGTTATGAGATGAATCCTCCTGTGTTATGAGATGAATCATCCTGTGTTATGAGATGTATCCTCCTGTGTTATGAGATGTATCCTCCTGTGTTATGAGATATATCCTCCTGTGTTATGAGATGTATCCTCCTGTGTTATGAGATGAATCCTCCTGTGTTATGAGATGTATCCTCATGTGTTATGAGACGTATCCTCCTGTGTTATGAGATGTATCCTCCTGTGTTATGAGATGTATCCTCCTGTTGAGCCAGAGCCTCCTCTTCACCCTCACTCCCCTGGTCTGGCTGCCTCTCCCTCGCTCCACCCTCCACACTCTCTCCCCTCCTTTCTCCTCCTCCATCCGTCCAGACTTTCCCCCTCCTCCTTCTCCCTCCTCCTCCCTCCCCCAGACTCCTCAGTCAGCCATCATTGTCTGCGCTCCTCCCTGAGTCTGGGCTAGTACACTACAGCCATACTAATGATGGTGACGCTGGCTAGCCGCTCTGCTCGTCTGCCAAGGTGAAGAGAAATGACAGCCTGGTCTTTATTCCAGTTGTATCTGGCTGTTGTGGCTTGACGAAGATGTACGGTCCAGGGGTGAAGGGGTGAGGGTGGATGGAGGCGAGAGGAAGGGGGTGAGAAGGTGTGAGGAAGGGGGTGGCAGTCTGAATAGGGGTAATCCGAGCATGAGTAGTGGTGGACTCTACTGGACCCTGAGTGGGACACTCTCGTTCTCTCTTTCCCCCTCTCTCTCCCACTCAGCAGATAAATGGCCTACCCAGCTCTCCAACGCCAATTGAATTATTTGGAGAGCTTTTCCTCGACGAGTGGTTTAGTAATGCAATCTTCAAACGCATCGCACGCTAGTGCCCACTGCATGCTTCTCTATCAGAGGGCGGAGAGATGGGGCATCCACATCTCATTTAGACTTTTAGGGGTGACAGATAGCACTGACATTGGGGTTATTATGGCATGGAGACAATGCTTTTTCATTCAAACAACTTACTTATAGATGCACTATACAGAAATTGCTCTGCTATTTCCTGGTTGCTAATAATTTCAGTTTATGCAACAAAACAAGCAAGTATAGTGTACATAATCATTGTAACATCTAAACCGCTGTGAAATATATTTTCCGTAACCAAAAATATAGTGTTTTCAGCTGTTTGAAACTGGTGTACAAAACCGAAGGTAAAAGACGCAAAAAACGAAACTTGAGAACGAGAAGCATAGAAATATTACACATAGAACATATCTACTGCTTCTTAGACTTGGGTTCAGAGAGAAAGATAGATCTATAACGCACATTTCTATGTGAATTTGGTCGGGTCGCCCAGAAAGTTACAGAGGGGAGAACAAGTATTTGATACACTGCCGATTTTGCAGGTTTTCCTACTTACAAAGCATGTAGAGGTCTGTAATTTTTATCATAGGTATACTTCAACTGTGAGAGACGGAATCTAAACGAAACAGGTGCAGTTAATACAGGTAATGAGTGGAGAACAGGAGAGCTTCTTAAAGAAAAACTAACAGGTCTAGTTGGTAGGTGATCAAATACTTATGTCATGCAATAAAATGCAAATTAATTACTTAAAAATCATACAATGTGATTTTCTGGATTTTTGTTTTAGATTCCGTCACTCACAGTTGAAGAGTACCTATAATAAAAATCACAGACTTCTACATGCTTTGTAAGTAGGAAAACCTGCAAAATGGGCAGTGTATCAAATACTTGTTCTCCCCACTGTATATATTGCATCTTTAAACATTATTACAGAGTTGGATGCGTGTTTTCACCAGAGGTTGGAACCACAATTATTTTCCAATTGTTTAGTTCTGAACAGAACCACTATTTTTTTTGTTCCGTTCCACTGTTCCGACCAGCAAAATAAAGTTCTGAACCGGTTTCGAACCCCAAAAAAGTACCGGTTAATATCGTTCTTTCCTGTTCCTTTTTTACATTTAGCTCAATAAGTTTCTTCACCAATCAGTGCGAAAAGAGCCGGCAAGCTAGTTGTCCCCCTTCCCTAACCTATTGGCAGACAGACCATTTGTCATGTTGGTGCCCGCATAGAACCCAGTAGTCACATGTACAATATGACACGTGGCTGCAACCTTGGTTACTGTCGGCACGGCGACAGGGAAAATGCTTTATTACATTACTGTATGCACAGCCCCCCCAATAATGGCCTACAGGGGTGATTTAGAGCTCTGTTGAGATGACCAGAGACAACCAGGCTGAGAGCCAACTAGACCCAGCCTGTGACAGTAGCCCAGCTAGAAACACCGTCTCTGGGCCATGGAGAGCAGCGGCTTTAGCATACTGCACCAGGCAGACAGACAGTCTACCATTCCCTTGCAGTAGGGACGGTGTCCCCATTATCACTCACTGCTACCGGGCCCAGCCAGCATCTCAGATGCCAAGTTCTACCCACTGAACTTATACATACTGTATATATTAGTTCAAGTTTTCTCTCTGAATTCTTAAACCTATAACTATACTCAATATTATGATCCTCCATGTTCTGACTGGATCGTCCCATAATAAAATTCATAATAAAAATTCCTTTGCTTTAATTATGAGGCTGACAGCAATGACGTATCTAAGAGGAGGACCTGTTGCTCTAGTAGGATGATGTGGAGACCAGCTCTGGAGATGGAGGAGAGGTGAAGAGGTAGAGAGGAGGAGAGGTGAAGAGGAGGAGAGGAAGAGAGGAGGAGAGGGGGGGTGGAGGAGAGGAGGAGAGGAGGAGAGGAGGAGAGGAGGAGAGGGGGGATGGAGAGGAGAAGGAGAAGTGGGCAGGCAGGTAGGGGCTTTTCATCACTCTGCAAGGGCCATGGTTGACCTTGATTCCTCTCTGCAGCGGTGGGAGAGAACAGCGTGGAGGCAAGGTGTGTGTGTGTGTGTGTGCGAGCGTGTTCATTTATCTGACTTATATTTAAACTGGTCCCCCCAAAATCATTTTACAGGGAAAGATTTATTAAACCTTGTGGTGCATGGGCCTGTCTGGCAGTGGCGCTAGCTCCACACAGTTACAGTAACAGTACAGTACCGCTGTGTTGTTCTCTTTCTGCCTGGCTTCACCATGGGAGCCAGCCAGGCACTAGAGTGGGATAAATTATTCACTAGAAACTCCCCTCCTTCCCAGTCTTCATCCCTCCCTCCCTTCTTCCTCTACCTCTCTCTGCAGGACTTCTGGAGGAAGAGGTGAATGAGGAAAGAAAGACATTAGGGTAAGAGTAGATGATGAGTGGAAAGAGGGTGGATGAGGGGATGACAAGTGCCTGGATTGGGACCTTCACCGCTTCCTGTGTGAGGTTGGGTTGTACTAAAATCAAATCAAATTTGATTGGTCACATACACGTGTTGAGCAGATGTTAATGCGGGTGTAGTGAAATGCTTGTGCTTCTAGCTCCGACAGTGCAGTAATATCTAACAATTACACAACATATACCCAATACACACAAATCTAAGTAAGGAATTAATTAGGACTATATATATATATATATATGGATGAGCGGCATGGACTAAGATACAGTAGAATAGTATTGAGTACAGCATATACATATGAGATGAGCAAAGCAAGATACGTAAACATTATTACAGGCAGTGGCTTGGGTGGTTGATGTCCTTGATGATCTCCTCTGCCTTTCAGTAGAATGCTTTAGGTGTCCTGGAGGGCGGGCAGCCTGCCCCCGGTAATTCGTTGGGCAGACTGCACCACCCTCTGGAGAGCCCTGCGGTTGCGGGCGGTGCAGTTGCAGCACCAGGCGGCGATACATCCCGACAGGATGCTTTCAGCTGTGCATCTGTAAAAGTTTGTGAGGGTTTTAGATGCCAAGACGAATTTCTTTAGCTTCCTGAGGTTGAAGGGGCTCTGTTGTGCCTTCTTCAATACACCGCCCGTGTGGGTGGTCCATTTCACTTTGTCAGTGATGTGCACACCAAGGAATTTTAATCTTTCCACCCTCTCCACTGTGGTCCCGTCTATGTGGACAGGGGGTGCACCTTCACTGCTTTAATGTTTGCAGAGAACGACAGGGTGCTGTCCAGGGTCACGCCAAGGTTCTTTGCACTCTGGAAGGGTGACACTTTGGTGGAGAGGCCTTTGAGCAGGCAGGCCTTCCCCGGGAGAAAGAGCAGCTCCGTCTTGTTGAGGTTGAGCTTGAGGTGGTGAGCCGACATCTAAGCTGAGATATATGTCAGGCATGCAGAGTTGCGTCGCCACCTGGGTGTCAGAATGGGGGAAAAGTTGTTTAATGTTTAATGATAGGAGAGACCATGTGAGTATTTTACAGCGCCGAGTAACTTGGTGTATAGAGAAAAGAGGATAGGGCCTAGAACCAAGCCCTGTGAGATTATGTGATGCACACACAGATCCTCTCCGCGTCACCTGGTAGGAGCGGCCTGCAAGGTAGGATTTTATTTGTATTTATTTTATTTAACCTTTATTTAACTACGCAAGTCAGTTAAAAACAAATTCTTATTTGCAATGATGGCCTACCCCAGCCAAACCATCCCCTAACCCAGAAGATGCTGGGCCAATTGTGCGCCGCCCTATGAGACTCCCGATCAAGGCTGTGATACAAGATCCAAGAGTGTGCAGAGTCGGCCAGCCCTGAAGGGTGAAGAGGATGATCTGATGGTTCGCAATGTCTAAGGCAATGGATCTAGGAGGATGAGAACAGAAGAGAGAGAGTCACCTTCGGCAGTGCAGAAAGCCTCTGGTGAAGAGAAGAGTGACCAGTCTTGAAGCCTGACTGGTTTGGGTCAAGAAGATCGTTCTGAGAGAGAACAAGAGAGTTGATCAGAGACAGCACCCTCAAGTGTTTTGGAAAAAAAAGAAAGAAGAGATACATGTCTATCGTTTTTGACAGCAGATGAGTCGAGTGTTTGTTTCCTGAGGAGGGGAGCAACCTCGGGCCCTTTTGAAGTATGTAGTGATCAGAGACCTGGAGGGGTGTTGCAGTGATATTAACAGGCAAACAGCTTCTAGTAAAGATGAGGTCAAGTATATTGCCTGCCTTGTGAGTTGGAGGGGATTGAGAAAGTGTGAGGTCCAAAGAGACAAGGAGGAGTAAGGAGGTTGAAGTCGCCAAGTACGAAGACTGGTGAGCCATCGTCAGGAAATTAGCTTATCAAGGTGTCAAGCTCATTGAGGAATTCTCCAAGGGCACCTGGTGGGCGATAGATGACAATAATGTTAAGCTTGAGTGGACAAGTGACAGTGTCAGCATGGAATTCAAATGAGGAAATGGACAGGTGAGAGACGGAAAAAATAGAAAATCTTCAGTTAGGAGAAAGGAGTAGCCCTGTGCCATCACCGCGACGACCAGGTGCTCTCGGACTATGAGAGAAAACGTAGTCAGATTAAGAGTGAGCAGCTGGAGTAGCAGTGTTCTCTGGGGTGATTAATGTCTCCATCAGGGCCAAAAAGTCAAGGGACTGAAGGGCAGCATTGGCTAAGATGAACTCAGCATTCTTGACAGCAGATCGGCAGTTCCAAACTCTACCAGACACCCGGAATTCCACATGGTTTTTGCGCACAGGGTACACTATATCAGAAGGGTTGCAGCCAAGGAGTGGGGAGCATCTACAAAGCGAGGAGAAAACAGTTATAGAAAACACACACATAGTTGCCAAAGCCACAAAAGTAACTAGTTAAGATACTCAAGTGAGAGAGTGGTGTGGAGCCTTCCAGAACAACTCGGTAGAACCATCTTTGTTTCGGCGACCATCTTAGGTTTGGCAACAAGATGGCCACTGACATGACCGCCACTTACAGCTGCCACCAAGAAACCAGGGGAGACTGAAGTACTAAGACTAATTGCTAATTGCCTAGCAGAGGTGAATAGCACACCTCCCCGAACTAATTGTTGATTGCCTAGGAGAGGAGAAACCACCAACACAGCCACTGATTACCAAAACAAGTCACAAATTGACCTTTCATTCTGGTTGATGTGTCAACAATCATCTGCAAATTATAAGCAGTCAGCAGTTCACTACTGGGAAGACAGGCAGCACTTAAAGTAAAATAGCCCTAGCTTGCAAAAAGACAAAACAACAATTATAGGAGTTCTCTAGCTGTAGAATGAAGCAGACTTTCTGTCTATAGCCTGGCTGGGACAGCACTAGGCACTCGGCAGGTGATCCCATCCCAGCATTGTTTATCAGCCCCAGTCCGAAGCACCAGGGAAAACTGGAAAACTAAGACAAATGCATCTCCATACTGCCTTGGTCCAAGCGGAATTAAATAGCTTACTGATTTATTTTTTTCTCTTTATTCTTTTCTCTTCTTCAATTTGGTTTCTTCCGCCTGAAAGGAATTCGCATCCACACATCCTACCAGATTTCCCAGCCCCACCCAGTTGATCACAGCCAGGCAGAGGCAGCACAGCTTGGACCTCCGCTGGGCCTCCTCTGGGCTCTCTGCAGGTTCCTGGTTCTCCACGCTGGTCTAATCAATTGAGTCATACAGGGGACACAGCCAGACTAGAAATCACGACAAAGCACCACTGTTCAGTACACTGACAAACATTTCCACTGCCTGATCATATCAAATTGCTGCTGCATTATATTGTCTGTAACTATCTGTTGGTTGTAATGTTTCTTGAGGAACAGCCATTTAAGTTAATATGTGTATGTTCTTATTAATGGAGTGAATGTTGATGATGACTGCAGCACCATTTTAACGATAGATAGATCTGTCAGCTGTACTGATATACTCTACATGCAGTATTGCAGCAGCTACTAGTCTTCAGTGAAATATAAGAGCTTTTGAAACTAATGAGCTTGTAATTGCTGTAAGCCTTTATGTGACACTGTAGAAACTGTCTACAGCAAACCTCCCACAATATGATCCGTATGTAAATATACATTCAATTCAAAAGAACATTTACAAATACATGTGATTATTTTTCTCCAATCGTATATTGAATTATAACGATCTCTAGTAGTAAATGAATTATATTATGTAAAGTACTTTCAACAATCATACAACACAGCACAAATACAGCACCTTCCGATCTGTGATAATAACATGTAATGGCTGCTACTGTAATAGAAGACATTTTCTTGAGTCAGCTGGTGTAGCAGATAGACAGTTAAACAGTGGCAATGTCCCAAATATCACCCAATTACCTAGATAGTGCTCTACTTTGACAGAGCCCTACGGGGAATATGGTGCCATTTGGGACGTAACCAGTGATTCAGCTGGTGTATCAGACAGGCAGGTAAACATTGCCAGCCAGCGGATACAGACCTTTCACCTGTCCTCATTCTATTACCTCCCAGCAACAGTAGAACCTTTATTCACTGTGACACTGACTGTGTCACAAATGTCACCCTATTACCTATGGTGCACTGCATTTGACCAGAACCTTATGGGCACTATATGTGCACTATATAGGGAACGGGTGACGTTTGGGACGCAGCCACCATCTCCATCCCCATCAGGTCACCACTCAATCCCTCCAGAGCAGAGCAGAGCAGATAGAGGTAGATGCTGACTCTCTCTATTCCAGGCGTTCACAGTAGAGACAAACACGTCCACACTAGGAGAAGAAGCTAGTCCGACTGAGTCATCACGTCAGGTGAAGAAGATGCTACCTCTACATCTCCACATCTACATTAAATCATCAAATGAAGGCTCTCCCAGTGCTAAGTCTGCTGTGTTTTGTGTAGACTGATGGTTGATGCACTCTGATTGATTTTGTGTCTCATGACAAGAAATTAAGTGTTGACTGCCGCAGTTGAACAACATCTAAATGGCTTGTGACCACCACAAACTGACTGTGACCATTAACTTGAGTGTATCGGTTAAATGTAATGTTTTTCTATATTGGTGAAATCTGCCAAAATACGAACCATCATTGAAACAGCAATAGAGTATGCAGAGTAAAGCCAGAGAGATAATATTGTGCGAGTAGAAACGCCTCCATGCGGCAGATTTTTTTTCTCCAAATCAAAACTACCTGTGGCGGTGGCTTTCATTAAAATCACAGAAAACATCTGTGGACAAACATTGATAAGCGAAAGTCCCTGCATATTCTGATTGGCTTTAGCCATGTGGAACTGTTGCGCAGATATGGCCCCATACGATGCTTTCAGTTTCAGTAAATGTAAATCAGGACATTTTCACTGTAGACCGCTAATGCATGCATTTACAAAGCCTTTATAACAGCCTTTAAAACAACATAAGGCTCTAGAACCAACAGAAGCCTGAACTTTAACACATCTTTATTCTGTAGTGAATGAAACCCAGATGACTGATTGACTGACTGTCTGACTGGGTTCTGGTAGCAGTCAGTAACTCTGCTCCTACAGCTCGTGTATTTCGCTCAGGGCAACCGGCCTTGTTGGATGGTACATGGCACAGCGGAGTGCTGATTGAATTTGATGGAGCTGTCTGACCTAATGGTATTAGAATTACTGGAGGAAAATGTTCATCATCATAATGCAATTTGCAACATATTTTTTGGCTCTGCCGGACAAGGCTGACCCCCGGTAAGATTCAGAGCTAGATTGCCGGGTTTTCGACCTCTGTCACACTGCTGGAGATGTCAGAGGGGGTGAGGGAGGTCAGGAGGGCAGGTGGGGTGCAAGGGGTGAGGGGGGTAGGTTGGTTCCTGACCTGAGGTATTACTGCTGAATAGAAATGGAGAGAGCATTTCCAGAGCGTGCCCTGATCCAGCCACCATGTCTGGGGCTGGTAATATGTGTGTGTCTGAGTAATGTGTGTGTATGTGTCTGAGTGGAAGACAAACTCATTTGAGGCTGGGATCGAAAGCATGACAAAGGTAGCCACTCACCAATTAGGGGCGATAAACCCCTACATCTGAGTGAATGAGGCTTTGACACTCGCCACTGCACATACTAAACCCACCCCCAGCACTAGCCACCCCATCCAACTACCACCAATCCCCTACACCGCGGCCCAGCTGAGCAGCTGGGATGCTGCTCCCTCCCTCCTTCTTTTCCTCACTCCCACCACTCCTGCCTTCATCCCTCTCTCCTCCCTCCCTTCCAACCCTCTCTCCCAGCAGGCTTCAAACAACTCTCAGCTCACCGTCTGTTTATCTCTCACTGTGCCGCCTAGGCCAATCGGGAGGGTTTCACAACTTCCAGTTCCCGGGAGCTAGTGGAGCTACTCTGAGACTATTCCTCCATCAACAGTACAGTACAAAGAGAGGGAAGTGACTGGTGTGGTAGGTAGGTGGAGGGAGGAGGGAGGGTGGGTGCAATAGCGGTGAGAGGGAGAGGAAGGGAGAAAGGGGGAGGAGTGGGGGGAGAAGGCAGAGTACTGAGACAGGAGGTGAGTAGGCGGAATGTAGTTTGGGAGTTTTCCTTCTAGATTACAGCCCAGAGAGGTTCAAAGACCTTTGTGTAGCTGTTGTGTTTAAATCTGAGCTACTCATTATAGTGTGTGTGTGTGCGTGTGTGTGTGGGGGGGTGTTTGAATGTGTGGGTGGACATGTATGGTAAGGGTAGGTTTACTGGTTTTTAAAATTCAGGAAACAGAAAATATCCAAAGGCACACATTTATGACAGAAGTGATAGATAGGAACAGATATTGGGCTTTTAGATTCCTAGACTTATTTTTTCCCTTTTCAGTTCAGTCACTCATTATAAACATTCGATCAAATAGTCCCCCAGGCGTCTTTGAACAAGGTGTTGGTAGAACTATTATGCCATTCTGTGTAGTTGAGTCATTGCTGCATAATATGAGCTAATGTGACTGTTCGAAAAGTTTCCCAATCTTCTGACATCATCAGCATAAAGCAGATCCATGCAATACTTCATGTTGCTGGGACTCGTTGGTGAGACGGATTATCTCGTTCGCGCGAGAGATTATCTCATTCTCCATTTTTTTACGGGACTATTTGCATCGCTATGCCGATGTCATGATCATGTCACATCTAAAAGCAGAGTGTGAATGCATAGAAACGGTCACCCACACACTCACACATACACATGCACGCACACACACACTCACACACACACACACACAAACACACAATGACAGCATGACTAACGCATCCCACTGTGGTGCTGAACTCCTTCAGGACTGTAATGGCTGATGATACCGTGACAATGATAATGAAGCAATGATGGCCGGTAATGTATCTGGGTTGAACAGTATGCACCAATGACCTCAGATCAATACAGCCGTAATACCAAGACACAGTTGGGCAATTTAAGACGCACCGATGAAAATCCCATCCACATAATTGTTGTGTCAAAGAAAGAACTGTTTGCAGTAAAATATTGGGACATAAGGGCTCATAAAAGTATATCAACAAGGACCATGTACCGAGGCATCTAAGCTGCCACAGTAATCAGAGAAGGTTGAGTTTAAATTGTCAGTACCCAGAATACAGAGTAGATACATGATATATAGCAGGACACTGTAAACAGAGTACTGACATATAATATGAAATTATACGTTTGACTTTCACTATGGCTATAATAGTTTTGCACAGTATACCGAAACATTAGTACTTTTCGATGATAGAACATGAAAGATGTCTGCACACTAGGTTCGGTTGCTCTTTGCATACTCCATTAATAAGACATTTGCTTGAAAAAACGAGGAATAAGCGGCAATATTACTGTTTGTACCTCTTGAGACACCGTAGCAACAATATACGGTAACACTTTCTCAAAATAGTCAGAATCAAGATAAACCAAGAAATCTGTAATTTAATAAAAGTTGTTGCCGAGGAGGTCTTAGTCGCGCATATGTACATCTAACTAAGACGTTTGGTGCAGAATATCTCAAGTGAAAAGAATTGCATGAACTAGTCCTTTATCGTTCACCGACGAATCAATCAATCAATCACCGACGAAGGGACATAGAGCTTCGCCTTTGCCTCAAGAAAAATGGGAGCAACTCCCCAAATACAGGTGTGTAATAAAATGTGAAAAAGGTCAAGGGGTCACAGCTACTCATTCAAGGGTTTTTCTTATTTTTTATATTTTCTACATTGTAGAATAATAGTGAAGACAACTATGACATAACACATATGAAATCATGTAGTAACCAAAAGAGTGTACAGTATAACTTTCTAATGACGTCATAGTCTATTTTTCCCTGTGCATGAGCTTAGCTTTAAGGAAACATGACCAACCCTTTGTTTATTACCGTATCGTTGTCCAAAGACATGAGAATTCATTAGCATGAAGGCCTCCAGGTGCTTTCTGAGTTAAAGTGCACCTGAGTCTGTTTTTTATGAATTTCACTGTTGAGAAGCTTCTCTCACAGGCTACTTGTGTGATGGACAGTGTTACAGCATTTTTCACATCATCCCTAACATGTGCAAAATAATAAGTGCATTTCTCAGAACAATTTTTACAAACTGCAATATACAATAGATATGTTTCTAAAGCTAGTCAGTCAGTAAAAATCCTTAGTACATCTCTGCAAAAGTAAATATTCACGCCAATGATCATGTCAGTGTCATCAGAATGATAAGTCATTGAGTCATTGTTCACTAACAAGGTGGTCAAAGTGTTTAGGCATGTTGTCAATGTAACTGTGTACTTTGACAGTATTACCTGATGTAAACTTAGGCTACAGTTTGGATGACAGTTACTGTATTGAAAATGCACAAGGTTGCACTTCTATGGCATATACAGTGGGGAGAACAAGTATTTGATACACTGCCGATTTTGCAGGTTTTCCTACTTACAAAGCATGTAGAGGTCTGTAAGTTTTATCATAGGTACACTTCAACTGTGAGAGACGGAATCTAAAACAAAAATCCCGAAAATCACATTGGATGATTTTTAAATAATTAATTTGCATTTTATTGCATGACATAAGTATTTGATCACCTACCAACCAGTAAGAATTCCGGCTCTCACAGACCTGTTAGTTTTTCTTTAAGAAGCTCTCCTGTTCTCCACTCATTACCTGTATTAACTGCACCTGTTTGAACTCGTTACCTGTATAAAAGACACCTGTCCACACACTTAATCAAACAGACTCCAACCTCTCCACAATGGCCAAGACCAGAGAGCTGTGTAAGGACATCAGGGATAAAATTGCAGACCTGCACAAGGCTGGGATGGGCTACAGGACAATAGGCAAGCAGCTTGGTGAGAAGGCAACAACTGTTGGCGCAATTATTAGAAAATGGAAGAAGTTCAAGATGATGGTCAATCTCCCTGGGTCTGGGGCACCATGCAAGATCTCACTTCGTGGGGCATCAATGATCATGAGGAAGGTGAGGGATCAGCCCAGAACTACACGGCAGAACCTGGTCAATGACCTGAAGAGAGCTGGGACCACAGTCTCAAAGAAAACCATTAGTAACACACTACGCAGTCATGGATTAAAATCCTGCAGCGCACGCAAGGTCCCCTGCTCAAGCCAGCGCATGTCCAGGCCCGTCTGAAGTTTGCCAATGACCATCTGGATGATCCAGAGGAGGAATGGGAGAAGGTCATGTGGTCTGATGAGACAAAAATAGAGCTTTTTGGTCTAAACTCCACTCGTCGTGTTTGGAGGAAGAAGAAGGATGAGTACAACCCCAAGAACACCATCCCAAACGTGAAGCATTGAGGTGGAAACATCATTCTTTGGGGATGCTTTTCTGCAAAGGGGACAGGACGACTGCACCGTATTGAGGGGAGGATGGATGGGGCCATGTATCGCGAGATCTTGGCCAACAACCTCCTTCCCTCAGTAAGAGCATTGAAGATGGGTTGTGGCTGGGTCTTCCAGCATGACAATGACCCGAAACACACAGCCAGGGCAACTAAGGAGTGGCTCCGTAAGAAGCATCTCAAGGTCCTGGAGTGGCCTAGCCAGTCTCCAGACCTGAATCCAATAGAAAATCTTTGGAGGGAGCTGAAAGTCCGTATTGCCCAGCGACAGCCCCGAAACCTGAAGGATCTGGATGGAGGAGTGGGCCAAAATCCCTGCTGCAGTGTGTGCAAACCTGGTCAAGAACTACAGGAAACGTATGATCTCTGTAATTGCAAACAAAGGTTTCTGTACCAAATATTAAGTTCTGCTTTTCTGATGTATCAAATACTTATGTCATTCAATAAAATGCAAATTAATTACTTAAAAATCACACAATGTGATTTTCTGGATTTTTGTTTTAGATTCCGTCACTCACAGTTGAAGAGTACCTATGATAAAAATTACAGACTTCTACATGCTTTGTAAGTAGGAAAACCTGCAAAATCGGCAGTGTATCAAATACTTGTTCTCCCCACTGTATCAATTTCAACAGTACTATTTACATATTACTGTATGTGGGTTATTGATTGAAAGAGACTGGACAGGATTTTGTTTTTCACAGCTTTTACTAGTGCTACTTTATGAAAGAAAAAAACAAAATAATTTACAGTAAGAAAAAGACAAGGGACACAAAGGAAAAAAAACTAAATTAGAAAGATACACAGGAAACACCCCTAAGGCGCAACTTTGCCCGCAGCACTGTTCTAGTGCTGTCTCTACACATCCAGACGTTCCTGTCTGTCGGCCCACATATTCTCATCCACATCACACCGGATATTTTTCCTTCCAATGCAATGTGGAAAGAATCTTTTGGAATGCCTTATCCATCCTCTGCAGGCGTCTACTGTGATGTCCTCACCTTTTTTTTTTCACATTTATTTAACCAGGTAGGTCAGTTGAGAACAAGTTCTCATTTGCAACTGCGACCTGGCCAAGACAAAGCAAGGCAGTGCGACAAAAAAACAACACAGAGTTACACATGGGAAATAAACAAACGTACAGTCAATAACACAATAGAAAAATCTATATACAGAGTGCAAATGTAGTGCAAAATGCAGTAAGGTTAGGAAGGCAATAAATAGGCCATAGTGGCGAAATAAATTACAGATTAGCATAATCACTGGATTGATGGAATGTGCAAATGATGATGTGCAAATAGAGATACTGGAGTGCAAAATTGAGCGGAAGTGAAAAAAATAATGGGTATGAGGTAGTAGGATGGGCTATTTACAGAAGGGCTATATACAGGTGCAGTGATCTATAAGCAGCTTTGACAGCTGATGCTTAAAGTTAGTGAGGAAGATAGGAACCTCTAGCTTCAAGGATTTTTGCAATACGTTCCAGTCATTGGCAGCAGAGAACTGGAAGGAATGGCGGCCAAAGGAGGTGTTGGCTTTGGGGGTGGCCAGTGAGATATACCTGCTGGAGCGCATGCTACGGGTAGGTGTTGCTATGGTGACCAGCGAGCTGAGATAAGGCGGGGATTTACCTAATAAAGACTTATAGATTACCTGGAGCCAGTGGGTTTGGCGACGAATATGTAGTGAGGGCCAGCCGACGAGAGAATACAGGTCGCAGTGGTGGGTAGTATATGGGGCTTTGGTAACAAAACGGATGGCACTGTGATAGACTACATCCAATTTGCTGAGTAGAGTGTTGGAGGCTATTTTGTAAATGACATCGCCGAAGTCAAGGATCGGTAGGATGGTAAGTTTTACAAGGGCATGTTTGGCAGCATGAGTGAAGGAGGCTTTGTTGCGAAATAGGAAGCCAATTCTAGATTTAATTTTGGATTGGAGATGGTTAATATGAGTCTGGAAGTTGAGTTTACAGTCTAACCAGACGCCTAGGTATTTGTAGTTGTCCACAAATTCTAAGTCAGACCCGTCGAGAGTAGTGATGATAGTCCGGTGGGCGGGTGCGGGCAACGTTCTATTGAAGAGCATGCATTTAGTCTTACTAGCATTTAAGAGCAGTTGGAGGCCACGGAAGGAGTGTTGTATGGAATTGAAGCTTGTTTGAAGGTTAGTTAGCACAGTGTCCAAAGAGGGGCCAGATGTATACAGAATGGTGTCGTCTGCGTAGAGATGGATCAGAGAGTCATCAGCAGCGAGAGCGACATCGTTGATGTATATCGATGGCGGTTATGATATGCTGCATCCCGGGGCGGCAGGTAGCCCAGTGGTTAGAGTGTTGGGCCTGTAACCGAGAGGTTGCTGGATCGAATCCCTGAGCTGACAAGGTAAAAATCTGTCGTTCTGCCCCTGAACAAGGCAGTTAACCCACTGTTCCTAGGCCGTCATTGAAAATAAGAATTTGTTCTTAACTGACTTGCCTAGTAAAATAAAGGTAAAAAAAAAAAAAAGAATTGCAGCCAGCAGGGTTATCTGTGTGTGTGGCTGACGATCGTACACCTTCTACCTCCATGCTGAAAATAACTCCTCAATTGGGTTAAGGAATGGTGAATAAGGTGGGAGGAATTCTATCAGCATCCTCGGGTGGGTCACAAACCATTGCCTTGTGATGTTTGATCGATGGAAACTCACATTATCACAAATTACCACATACTTTGGCAAATCCTCTCTAAACAGACCCCTCTCATCATCAGGGATGAGAGCCCTGTAGAGAGTCTCTAAAAAGTTGAGTAGATGCTGGGTGTTGTATGGCCCTATAAGGGGGATATGGGTTAGGACACCATGCTCCGAAATAGCAGCACACATGGTTATATTTCCTCCCCGTTGGCCTGGCAAATCCACAGTAGCTCTGTGACCGATGATATTCCGACCCCGCTTTCGGTCAGGTTGAAGCCAGCCTCATCCACTTATACAAAGTTGTGAGAGGGTTCACTTGATTCCAACTCCATTATACGCTATATCCCAGAAAACACAGTTGAATTTGTTTTGGTAAGGAAGAGTGACATAAAATGTACATATACTGCATGTTCCTTCCACAGCAATGGAAATGTGTGCAGTTTATGCTTACTGTACTATGTATCACTATAAAATGTTGCTGTAAAGTAGTTACATAGATATATGTTTTACCTGTACATACTGGTACCGTAGCTCCTTAACTCTGTCCTCATTCCTTTGGAATGGTACACGGTACAGCTGTTTCATACTCATCTGGTTTCTATGCAGCACCCTGTCGATGGTTGAGATGCTAACCGTATGGATGTTTTCAAATACATCGTTGTCTTCTATAATGGTCCTTTGTATTTCCCTGAGTCTCATGGCATTGTTTGCTTGGACCATGGTGCAAATAGCCTCCTCCTGTTGAGGTGTGAAAAGGCGTCCTCTGCCACCGGTTTGAGGTAATCTTGCAGTCCTATGTGGGGAAAAATGCAGTGATGCATCGCACACTTTCACATAGACAAAAACTATGCGAACACACATTTTACTGTAAAACATACAGGTGGGTGCATGTAAGGTGCAGTATGTATCTGTATAGAGTATATTTCTGTATGCTGTGAAATACAAGTGGACTACTGTAATATGAAGCATTGTAGGAAGTATACAGTATACTGCTTATATACAGTAACAGTGCACTGTACATTGGTGGACATACCTGTTCTCTCTTCGAAACGTTTGAACTATTGAGGACACGGTTGATCTCCCAATATTCGGCTGCACCCTTCGACCCGCCTCAGCCATTGTAAGGCCATGATTGACAACATGGTCTACAATAGTGGCCCTTATGTCATCAGATATGCGCCTATGTCCTCTTCTGCCTCTTCCTCTGTTTTGCCTTCCACCACGCATCCTTGCTCCTCTTCTTCCTCCTCTTGGCTGTTGACCCTGTTCGTTTCCTGGTCCATCCATTATTGGAAAATTGCAACTGTGTGTTGTGGTCTGTCTATATATGCTTGCCAATTGATTGTTCATGAGATGCACCTTTGAGCAATTTAGACAACTGGTTGATTGTTGGTTGAACTAACACTTTACATTCCTTCATGAGTGAGGGTCAATTTCACCTGCACCATTCATCAATTCACGTATTTGTACAAAAGGTCTAATAGAAATGTGTAAAACTATGCTTGACAGTTTATGACAAATAGTTCAACAATTTTGCATGTAATGGCTTAAGCAAGGAACTAATGCCTAGATGTTTTGAGGGGTTAAGACTATTCAACAGAGAACCAGCTACTGTATGTTGATCAACATGACATGAGCGATTGAAAATGTGGAAAAAAGCTGACACTTGTACATTATCAATTGCAATTTGTACAAAGGAATAAGACATTGCTTTAATGATGTGTACAAGTGACTAGATGATTTGGAATTTGTACAAGTAGTATCAAGAATTGCTAAGAAATGCACCAAAGCAACTGAGAAAAACTGTAATAGTAATTTGTAGTCCAATCCCATGGTAGGCATCAGTTAGGAGATTGTACTGAGAGAGGATGAGATGAACACAAATTACACCGTTTTTGCAGGAGGAACACGTTTTGCATCTCACTGGCTGTCCTGACAGTGTAACCCTCCAGAGAGGACATCTTTAGTCTGTCCTACTGGGACGCAAGGCTGAACAGCTCACCACTTAATGTGCCAACCGTAGCTCTATTGTCAAACCTAAGCAGACGTTTGCTTGTTTCTTTGAGAGCTGAGTTGGGGAGCCCATTTTCCCTCACATGAGCAAAGTGAGGGGTCCAAACAGGGTCCAAACAGGGTCCAAACAGGGTCCAAACAGGCTAAATCTGAGCAAAGTTTTGCATTATCAGAAAACCTCCTATGAATACTGTCTATCACAATGTCTACAATGACGTTGTCTACTTTGATCTTGAAGTCAGTATCAGGTGATGCTAGTGGCTCATCTTCTGAAAGCTCTCTAGGCACCTCCAGCTCACAGTCTTCCTTCTCTTGCAGCTTTCCATTGGCCCACTTCACAAACTCATCAGCTGCTCCGTTAACTCCTTCAAAGTCCCTAACACACTCAACCAGACATTGAGCTGTGAGAATATCCATTCACCTTGTCTGTAAGTATTTTGAAAGAGTAGATGTATGCTCACAAATGTGAAGGAAGATTTGAGCAGTGAGCGCTGTCTCGTACTTCAAAAGGGCTTCTATGAATCCCTTTGCTTTGGCCCTCACAGTTGGCGTTAGTCTACTGTCTTCTAGAATGTTGTCTAAAGTCATAAGCACATCAAAAAACAAGACTTCCTGACGATTCCATCAAAAACAGCAGGGCACATTATGTTTTAATTGTTATAATTGTTAGCACAAGTCCCCCCTCCCTAGAAAACAAAACTGTTCTAATCGTCTTTAACATTGAGCAATCCTGGCGTTTTGGGCTCATGGCTGGCGCTTGGTACTGCCTCTTCTTCACCGCCAGCAGCAAACTGGTCTACTGGTACTGGCCGTTGCTTGGAGACTGCAATAGACAACAAAGTGTCTGACACTTACAGTGTGTGTATATACAGTCATGTGAAGAAGTAAGTTCTCTCTTTTTTTACATATTTGGACAGATGGATATGTAATCTTCACTTCAGCACTATTGACAGATAAAGGTTACCCAATTTAACAAATCACACACAAAAATGTTTTTAAAATAAACAAAAATTCCTTTTCCTTATGGGAAAAAGTTAGTACACACCTACCTTACCATCACATAAAATGGCTAAAATTAGAATTAGGTACCAAAACAAGTGCAAATGATTAGAAAACATTAGAGAGAAACTTAGGAGGGTCCAGCCTTCCATAAAGATAAGAAAATTGGTCTGGTTTGGTCTTAACCATATGGGTGTGTGGTAACACATCATTCAAAGATCAAAAGACCTACCCGTGGCCCTCAGAAGAAAGATTATTGATGCCCATGAGTCTGGGAGGGATTACAAATCCATTTCCAAGCAATTCAAAGTACATCATTCCACTGTCCGACGAAAATTCCAGACCACTGGCAAACTACCTAGGACAGGTCAATGTCGAATTGCATGGGTACACTGTCAGAAAGAGACTGCACAAACTTGGCCTACATGGGAGGTCAGGAAGGAAGAAGCCTCTGCTCTCCAAAAATAATATCAAGACACAACTGACTTTCCAGGGGGTGTACTTACTTTTTCACATGACTGTATCTATATCTATATCTATCTATCTCTCTCTCTCTCTCTCTATCTATATATATATATATATATATATATATATACACACACACCCACACACACCAGACCAGCACATTGACAATACTCAAAGAAAGTCAATGCCCCGCTGTAGGTGGCGTCGGGACATAACGTTTTGCATATAACAAAGCACTTATTAGTATCATATATGTTATATGCTGGCTGCCATAAGGCCACACAATTCCCTGACACTAAACTTGAATTGTGATTTATAGGCAATTGTTATTATTATTCTGGCTTTTTCAGCTCCGCCTTTTCTCTTTCTATTATCCATATTCTTGTCTTTTTCAGCTCGCTGTTTCGGGCGGTTGGTCGGTTAGTACCAGGTCCACAAACATGTTACCAACCTGTGAAACATGCGTGGTCGCAGCTCGGGCTTGTTTGTATCTGAATCTCATCATCTACCGAGTGTATAAGTAGCAGGGTGTGCGAGCGTGCGACACGGAGCAGCCCACGCTTTTGCAAGTGTAACATATATGTAGCCCACGTTTCTGCAAGAGTAGCCTACAATAATCTATTTAAAAATATATTGTGTTTACCTACCCTGTCACCGGCCCTTTCGGCCCAACAACCAGACCAGCCCACCGGGAATGTTCCCGTTTCTCCTGATTAGCCACTCCGGGCCTGCAATCCGTGTATGTTAGCTAGCTAGCTCACAGCGGTACAGATAGGGCACAATGTGGACATCACTTAAACAAACAAGCAGACCAAGGAGCTTCGCCTTCGCAGCACAGGCTAAATTAATCCATCAACACAATACCCAGTCCCATTGTTTGCTCACGTGTAAATTATTTTTCTCTCTCCAAATGTCCATTCTGCATTCTTCTTGAGCGCTGTTCAGGAAGAAAAAAATCCCTGAAGTGCATGCAAAGGTATTTTACTGTACTTACTGGCTCCTCTTAGATGAGTAAGGTGGTTCCGTCAAGGGATGGTATAGACAATGTGATTTTTTGGTTAAATAATGCAAATGGAGATATGAATGCCGGTAGCTGAATGGGATGGAAGTAAAGAGACGATTAGCTGATTGTAACATAGGTGGCTCATATATTACATTTGACTGCTGATATTAATGACTACATGGACTACCTCAAACCTCTACAGGATCGTGTCCCGCCCTCGGGACGGTTGAGCTAACGTGCACTAATGGGTCCGATCCTTAAGAGGTTATTAAGATACTACAAGAGGAGACCTGCTGTCCTGTCTTATTCCAACTTCATAGTTAAGATGCGATGAGATACAGTGCGTTCGGAAAGTATTCAGACCTTAGGGTCCTGAGTGCTCTGGAGCAGGTTTTCATCAAGGATCAATCTGTACTTTGCTCCGTTAATCTTTCCCTCGATCCTGACTATTCTCCCAGTCCCTGCCACTGAAAAACATCCCCACAGCATGATGCTGCCACCCCCATGGTGCAAGGTTTCCTCCAGACATGACGCTTAGCATTCAGGCCAAAGAGTTCAATCTTGGTTTCATCAGAACAGACATTTTTTGGTACCTTTCCCCAGATCTGTGCCTCGACACAATCCTGTCTCGGAGCTCTGTGGACAATTCCTTTGACCTCATGGCTTGTTTTTTTCTCTAACTTGTCAACTGTTGGACCTTATATAGACAGGTGTGTGCCTTTCCAAATGTCCAATCAATTGAATTTACCACAGGTAGACTCCAATCAAGTTTTTAAATGTGTTTTGTTATGTTTAAGTCTTCTGTGATGTATACAAAGTGTAATTTTTGGATGCAAACTCAAAATGTAATACATTTCAACACCATATCTGACATGGTACAGGTGTCTTCTATTTTAAGCCCATAACCATGTGTGTGAGGTGTATACTTTTGTTTCAAAGTAGATATGTTAAAGACTACAAAGTAACACTTGTTTTTTTTTTACTTTAAAATTCTGACAAAACAGAGATGCTAGTTCTAGGTCCCAAGAAACGAAGAGAACTGCTTATGGATCTGACAATTAATCTTGATGGTTGTACAGTCGTCCCCCAAAAAACTGTGAAGGACCTTGGCATTACTCTGGACCCTGATCTCTCTTTTATATTTCAAGGATAGCTTTTTTCCATCTTCTCAACATTGCAAAAATCAGACATTTTTTGTCCAAAAATGATGCGGAAAAGCTAATCCATGCTTTTGTCACTTCTAGATTAGATTACTGCAATGCTCTACTCTCCGGATACCCGGATAAAGCACTAAATAAACTTCAATTAGTGCTAAACATGGCTGCTAGAATCTTGACTAGAACCAAAAAATTTGATCATATTACTCCCGTGCTAGCCTCTCTACACTGGCTTCCTGTTAAGGCTAGGGCTGATTTCAAGGTTTTACTGCTAACATACAAAGCATTACATGGGCTTGCTCCTACTTATCTCTCAGATTTGGTCCTGCCGTACATACCTATACGTACGCTCCGGTCACAAGACGCAGGCCTCCTTATTGTCCCTAGAATTTCTAAGCAAACAGCTGGAGGCAGGGCTTTCTCCTATAGAGCTACATTTTTATGGAATGGTCTGCCTATCCATGTGAGAGACACAGACTCCGTCTCAACCTTTAAGTCTTTACTGAAGACTCACCTCTTCAGTATGTCCTATGATTGAGTGTAGTCTGGCCCAGGGGTGCAAGGGTGAACGGCAAGGCACTGGAGCGACGAACCACCCTTGCTGGTTCTGCCTGGCCGGTTCCCGTCTCTCCATTGGGATTCTCTGCCTCTGACCCTATTACGGGGGCTGAGTCACTGGCTTACTGGTGCTTTCCATGCCATCCCTAGGAGGAGTGTGTCACGTCCTGTCCGGTTTGTCGCCCCCTCGGGCTTGTGCAGTGGAGGGAATCTTTCGTGGACTATACTCAGCCTTGTCTCAGGGTAGTAAGTTGGTGGTTGTTGATATCACTCTATTGGTGTGGGGGCTGTGCTTGGCAGAGTGGGTGAGGTTATATCCTGCCTGGTTTGGCCCTGCCCGGGGGTATTGTCGGGGTATTGTCGGAGGGGGCCACAGTGTCTCCTGACCGCTCCCCCCTGTCTCAGCCTCCAGTATCTATTCTGCAATAGTCTATGTGCCGGGGGACTAGGGTCAGTTTGTTAAATCTGATGTTATTATCCGGTGTCTTGTGTGAATTTAAGTATGCTCCCTCTAGTTCTCTCTCTCTCCCACTCTACCTCCTCTCCCGGAGGACCTGAGCCTACCCGAAGGACCATGCTTCAGGACCACCTGCCCTGATGACTCCTAGCTGTCCCCAGTCCACCTGGTCGTGCTGCTGCACCAGTTTCAACACTTCTGCCTGCGGTTATGGAACCCTGACCTGTTCATTGGACGTGCCACCTTGTCTCAGACCTGCTGTTTTCATCTCGCTCTCTCTCTACCGCACCTGCGCTCTATTGCACCGAAAAGCCAAGTGACATTCACTCCTGATGTATTTACCTGTTGCAACCTCCACAACTACTTTTATTATTATTTGACCCTGCTGGTCATCTATGAACATTTGAACATCTTGGAGAAAGAACTGGCCTTAATGGCCATGAATTGTTATAATCTCCACCCGGCACAGCCAGAAGAGGACTGGCTACCCCTCAGAGCCTGGTTCCTCTCTAGGTTTCTTCCTAGGTTTTTCCTTTCTAGGGAGTTTTTCCTAGCCACCGTGCTTCTACATCTGCATTGCTTGCTGTTTGGGGTTTTAGGCTGGGTTTCTGTATAGCACTTTGTGACATCGGCTGATGTAAAAAGGGCTTTATAAATCAATTTGATTTGATTTGATTTGAACCCAGATTTATCCCACTGCAGTAAAAGGTTAGGCTTCTTTTTTTTTAAAGAGTGAAAACCTGGTCTTAAGAAAACTCTCTTAGTCCAACAGATGTTCAGCGGTGCTGAACATGCCCTGGATACACCAGCAGCAAAACTTTGGCTGTCTGATAGCTCCAACAGCATGCTTTTACAACCTGCCAAACGCTCTCAGATGGCACATAACAGGCACACAGCACAGCACAGCCATACATATAAACATGTCAGTGGAATAGTGATGCACAGAGGATGATGGATTGGGCAGTCTATTTGCCTAGAAGAAAAACAGGGAATTGACAATGCTTTTGTTGTAGGGCAGTTTGCTCATTACAGACAGGTAGGTAGCTGAGAAGGGGAAGCAGTTGGGGTGTTAGATAGTCATTGACTGGACTGGTATTTAGGCTCCTATGTATTTATCCAAAGCCAATGTACTGGATATGAGGTTCAGGAGGTTTCATCTCTCCAGAGAGGATCTAAGCCCCCCTCAATCTTCTCCTCTCAGGAGGAGGCCTCGCACAGGAAGTTACAAGCTCGAGCAGGCACACGTTAATTACTTGTGCCCTTCCACCGCCGTCCCATTGGGCCCTGCGAAAAATAATTACCACTGTCACTATCGCCGTCATCCCCGGTCCCTGTGGCCATGACGATGAAGAAATACCCAGGATCCCCGGCGGTTTGGGGCAGGGGGAGGGACAGGGGGGATGGGTGGTGGATGAAAGATGGTCCAATCAGGGATGGAGGATCTCTTTCTCCAAACCCTCTGAAGTCTGTGGCTGGAACCTGGAGGGCACTGCAGAATCAACCGCCAAGACTGACAGCAGTCAGGCTAATTCATTATCCTCCATCTGCTAGGGTTTTCAATTTCCCCCTCCTCTCTTTTCACAAATGGGGATGGTAGTATGGTAGGATGGTAGGTAGATCAATCTGCTGTCTGAGCGTCACTCTCGTCTCGCACTTCAACCAGTAAAGCCATCTCCTCTCCTCTCCTCTCCTCTCCTCTCCTCTCCTCTCCTCTCCTCTCCTCTCCTCTCCTCTCCTCTCCTCTCCTCTCCTCTCCTCTCCTCTCCCCTCCCCTCCCCTCCCCTCCCCTCCCCTCCCCTCTCCTCTCCTCTCCTCTCTCCCCTCTCCCCTCTCCTCTCAGCTCCATTATAACCACTAATGTGTCTTTTGTGCAGAGTTGTAGTGAATACGCAGCAACGTGGCTCCATTATATTTGATGGCAGTGTACTTCCCTTTGTTTTGTAAGTGGCTGCAAACACATTGAGGCTCCTCTTGCAAGCAGCGATTGCCGTTTAATAACCATGTGATGGATGAGGAACATTAGCTCTCTCTCTACTTAGCATGAGGATGAGGGATATCTTCCCCCCGTTTCAATTATGTTTCTTCTATGTGGAAACAGGGAATAAAGGCTTTGTCCGAAATGAAACCCTATTCCCTATGTAGTGCACTACTTTTGACCAGAGAATAGGGTGCCAATTCAGATACAGCCAAGGAATAAAGTCCATGGCTGCTGATGAGAGAGAGAGAGAGAGAGACAGAGAGAGAGAGACAGAGAGAGACAGAGAGACATTGAGAGAGACAGAGACAGAGACAGAGAGACATTGAGAGAGAGAGAGAGAGAGAGAGAGAGAGAGAGAGAGAGAGAGACAGAGAGGCCTACTCTCCTGAGCTCTACTCTCCGCTAGTGAACAGCCATGTAGTTACAGTATATCCCTCCCTCAACTAATGTGAGCAACAGTGGAGCACTTGTTCCTGTCATAATCCAGCTTTGGCTGAACACCGTTTTCCTCCCATTGTTTGTTCTATTCCCTGCTCCGTATCTGTCAAGTATATTGGGTTCTATCGATTGAATCCAGCAGATTATGAGAAACACAATTCCATGGCGCACTTGAAAAGGATTACGGGGTGTGAGTGTGTATACCCCGTCAGTGTTTGTGTGCGGGGACGGGGGTTCTGGCTGCTCCATGCCTTCTGTGGGAGAAGGGACCCCCTAATCCTTTTAAATCCCTCTCATCCAGCGGCTGCACCCCCATGCACACACACACACACTCTGAACACATACACAAACAGAGACACACACAGAAACACATACACACCCTCCCCCTCACGTTCTTCACTAATTACCATTATTCTACTTCCCTTACCGTGGGGGACCCACCCGGGCATCAACCTCAAAGGCAACATGTTGACGGCATGGACGGGTGTCAGGTTGCAATTTGTGGTTGTTGAAACCCCACCCACTGGGAGACTCACAAACATCAGAGAGAGAGAGAGAGAGAGAGAGAGAGAGAGAGAGAGAGAGAGAGAGAGAGAGAGAGAGAGAGAGAGAGAGAGAGAGAGAGAGAGAGAGAGAGAGAGAGAGAGAGAGAGAGAGAGAGAAAGAGAGAGAGAGAGAGAGGGAGAGAGAGAGAGAGAGAGAGAGAGAGAGAGAGAGAGAGAGAGAGAGAAAGAAAGAAAGAAAGAAAGAAAGAAAGAAAGAAAGAAAGAAAGAAAGAAAGAAAGAAAGAAAGAGAGACTTAAATCCAAAGTAATTGTGTGAGGTGGGGTTTGCTTCGTGGTTTTATACACCACAAGGTCATGAGCTCACCCTCGTCCTCATCAAAAGGCTACTGGCTCATCATTAACATTCTTCAAGGATGCATCACATCATTATCATAATATGATTAACATAAATTGTAGTCTACTATATGGCTGGATTAAGAAATTATGGTTTAAATCAACGAGCTTGAGTGGATTACAGGCGACACCAACACAATCAACTGTTTTAAATGACACCAGCACAGTCTTATTCAAAAGGCATCAGAGATAAATCCTGCTCTTATAGAGAAGACAGAAGCATAGTCATCCCTATCATCATATGTCACCATCCCCAGCACTGCAACATCACATCCATCATTCAGTTGCCAGGCAGAATGGTAAATTATGTGGGTGTCAATATCCATTCGCCTCTCCTCGTCGCTAGCTGTTAGCTACACTCTTCGAAAAAAAGGTGCTATCTAGAACCTTAAAGAGTTCTTCGGCTGTCCCCATAGGAGAACCCTTTGAAGAACTCTTTTTGGTTGCAGGTAGAGCTCTTTTGCAGGTAGAACACTTTTGGATCCAGGTAGAACCCCAAAAGGAGAGATAAAGAGAGAGCGAGAGCGAGGAGGGGGAAAGAGAGAGAGAGAGAGAGAGGAGGGGGAGAGGGGGGTCGTTGATGAGTGTTTGAATATGCTGCTGGATACCTGATGGAAAGGCCCTGCCGCTGATGAATCTCAATGCTGCATGGGGGAATGGATGCACGGTCATGGGGTCTTATTTATGAGTCCTGGGAGCAGGGTGAGGAGGAGGGGGAGGAGGGAGAGGAGTGGAGAGGAAAGGGAGAAGATGAGATGAGGAGCAGAGAGGAGAGAGGGGCGGGTAGGAGAGGTGATAGGGGGAAGGTAGGGCAGGAGAGAGCGAGAGAGAGAGAGAGAGAGCGAGAGAAAAAGAGAGAGAGAAAGAGAGAGGGGGGCGTTCCTCATCAGCGAACAGGGACATGCCGCTCACGGTGATAAATAGTCATATATCTCCATCCCTCCATCCCTCCATCTCTCCATCCACAGCAGAAGGAAAGGTCGTCATCGAGCACCAGCTCTTCTTTGCCAGTCAGGGGCAGAAATAAAAACACACATCACAGAGGAAGGACTTTAACAACAGAATTGAAACTGCAACACCAACAATGCCATCACGGGTCTCTGCTTTATTTGAGCAGTAGGGAGATATGAGATGCGATCCATTCCTTATATAGTGCACTAAAAATGTGTTACTTTTTGGGGGGGTGGGTTTTGTGCACTATGTAGGAATAGGGTGTTATTTGGGAGGTGGCCATGAAGCTCTAAGAAACACAACCCCAAAGGGGAGCCTCAGCCTACTGCGCTGTGCTGGCTACATTGTGCTGCTTTGTGTACCAGTACATCTATATATACGTTAGCAGCTGAGCCTAGAGGAGAGAAGCTGTGTCTCTCTATTCACTAGCTCCAGGGATGGGATGCAGATGAATACAGAAGTAAACAGCTGTTTGCTGGGCTGTAAACAATCACTGACGGCACTCCATAGGGTAGGACACACACATGCACACTACGCTTGGCAGGCACACGCACACACACACACACAAACGCGCAGGCACATAGACACACACACACACACATACACACACACACACCACGCAAGACTATTTGCCTGATAATGGGATCCCTTAGCCCAGAAGGGCCAGCAGGGCCGGCTCAATAGAGCTACTCCTCCCCTCTCATTATCTTCCAGGTATAAGATAAACTGTGTAGATCGCTGCGGACCGTTAGGCCTGCTGAACGGCTGGGCTGGGATGGTGCTCCTGGGCCAGAGCAGAGCTCCGTACATGAATCAATGGAATGGATGAACCTGAGAATGTCCAGACCTCCAGAGACCAGGAGCAAAACACGGCCGTGCCTCCAAAATGGCACCCTATTCCTCATGGCCCTCTAGCCAAAAGTAGTGCACTATATAGGGAACAGGGTGCCATTTCAGACACAGGCCGAGTGATCCAGCTGTGGAAAGATGGCCTCATGTTCATTGCCCTCCATAGGGAAACCACAGTATGTCCAGATGTTGTGGGTAAGTGGTTGATTTTTCCCCAGCCCCTCCAACCCCAGAGTCACCCGAGCCCCCTAACCTTGTGGCCCTCCAAGCCCCTCGGCACTCCAGACCTCCAGACCCAAGGGACAGGGACGTCAGGCCCCTGATGTGAGATGCCCTGGATCCTTCCACGGTCCACAGACCTGGGCTCTGGTCATCAGTTGCATCAGCAGCAAGCGCCTGCCTGCCATCCCTCCATAGGTCCACTCCGCCCAGCCTTTTCATCTGCCCGCGTCAGCCTGGTTAACCTCCACCAAATACAGTAGGTCTAATTAACACAAATTACCCTGGACAAAATGAGAGACACAACCCGCCCAGTCTTCATTTACAGTCAGGCAGGAGAGAGAGAAGATGTGGAGGGAGGGAGAGAGGGAGGGAAGGAGAGAGGGAGGGGAGGGAGATGGAGAGGGAGGACAGGCATGGCAGGCAGTAGTGGCTCTAACTGACTCTGTTCTGTCCTCAACGTCGCCAGCACTCTCCACAACAGATCAACCTCTGCCTCAGCCTCTTTCTCTGCCCAAGCCCCAGCCGCAGCCTCAGCAACTGCCTCTGACTCTCTCTGCCCCAGCTTCAGCCTCAGCTTTCCATCAAGGGATTTTGTGGTGAGTCACCATGAGTGTAGAATTAGCATTGATTTTGACTGTAACTTCTCTTCCAGAAGAAGCCCTTTTATCGGGCTCTGCAGTACAAATAGACTTTGAGATCATAGCAGTAGCGCGTCATTGGATAAGTGCAAGTTAACATGTCATTATGCAAATCAGGAAATACTCTTGAATATCATTAACTCTTTATAAGCCCCAAAAAGTCAAAAGGCATTCAAGGACAAACACTACTAGAAGAGAAATACCAAAAGGATTTATGGATTGTAATTCAAGAGGAACACAAACTACTACTGTGTCCCTGTAAGAACTACTACTGTGTCCCTGTAAGAACTACTACTGTGTCCCTGTAAGAACTACTACTGTGTCCCTGTAAGAACTACTACTTTGTCCCTGTAAGAACTACTACTGTGTCCCTGTAAGAACTACTACTATGTCCCTGTAAGAACTACTACTGTGTCCCTGTAAGAACTACTACTGTGTCCCTGTAAGAACTACTACTGTGTCCCTGTAAGAACTACTACTGTGTCCCTGTAAGAACTACTACTGTGTCCCTGTAAGAACTACTACTGTGTCCCTGTAAGAACTACTACTGTGTCCCTGTAAGAACTACTACTGTGTCCCTGTAAGAACTACTACTGTGTCCCTGTAAGAACCCTGTTCGTCCTTCTGCAAGCTCATAGTAAAAATGACACATTCTTTTAGCAGATGCTCTTATCCAGAGTGACTTACCATCAGGGCATTCAAATAAAATAAGTAAAACAATCACAAGAAAAAAACCGTCTTTAAAATAGCAGCTGTCTGACAAATCAGTGCTAGAAAGACTAGATAAAACATGTACCCCAGTTGATACCCTGTGCCACTCAACATGACAATAAGTGCAATAACAGCAACAAACTTTTCACACACTTTGAACACACAGACACACACATACACGCTTGTGTGTGTGTTTGCACCACTAAACCATCTCCTCACCACTGATCTCCCCTAGTCCTACTGTTCACTTGAATGGATTTTGCACGGATTAAATAACAGAGGACGCGTTGTGAAATCTTAATAGAATTCCATCGCCCAAACCTCCCGAAAGGAATAGACAACAGCAGGGGGTTTTATCTAAATGAATAAACACGGTGCTGGAGAGAGATTGGGGTGGGTGTGCTGTGCAGAGGGGTATGAGATTACAGAGTGTACTGTGTATGTACTGTATGATCAGACCGCAAGGCAGCCATTCCCAGCAGCTAGCTAAGCAGAAAAAAAATGCATCTCCTCCTCCCCTCTTCTCCTCTTCTCCCCTCTCTCTTGTTTTTCCAGGGGATCTGTTTATCCAGGCACGGCAGCTTTGAACCCCCAATTCTTTGTAGTTCTGAGGCTTGCGGTGGCATCTGCTAATGTCAATACTAATGACACAAATCTCGTTCCCTGCCTGTCAACACACTTAAAAAGAACAGCAGAAAACATTATGAGGTGGGATGGAGGAGGGGGTGGAGGAGGGGGTGCAATATGAAGGGGTGCTCTGGAGAATATTGACTTTATTTCTTATTTTGGGGTGTATAGGGGGTGTATAGGGGGTGTATAGGATGTTTATAGGAGGTGTATAGGGGGTGTTTAGGGGGTGTATAGGAGGTGTATAGGAGGTGTATAGGGGGTGTTTAGGGGGTGTATAGGACGTTTATAGGGGGTGTATAGGAGGTGTATAGGAGGTGTATAGGAGGTGTATAGGAGGTGTATAGGGGGTGTTTAGGGGGTGTATAGGAGGTGTATAGGAGGTGTATAGGAGGTGTATAGGAGGTGTATAGGGGGTGTATAGGGGGTGTATAGGGGGTGTATAGGAGGTGTATAGGAGGTGTATAGGAGGTGTATAGGAGGTGTATAGGGGGTGTATAAGACGTTTATAGGAGGTGTATAGGAGGTGTATAGGAGGTGTATAGGAGGTGTATAGGACGTTTATAGGGGGTGTATAGGAGGTGTATAGGAGGTGTATAGGAGGTGTATAGGGGGTGTATAAGACGTTTATAGGAGGTGTATAGGAGGTGTATAGGAGGTGTATAGGACGTTTATAGGGGGTGTATAGGAGGTGTATAGGAGGTGTATAGGGGGTGTATAAGACGTTTATAGGAGGTGTATAGGAGGTGTATAGGAGGTGTATAGGACGTTTATAGGAGGTGTATAGGAGGTGTATAGAAGGTGTATAGGGGTGTATAGGAGGTGTATAGGAGGTGTATAGGAGGTGTATAGGGGGTGTATAGGGGGTGTATAGGGGGTGTATAGGAGGTGTATAGGAGGTGTATAGGGGGTGTATAAGACGTTTATAGGAGGTGTATAGGAGGTGTATAGGAGGTGTATAGGAGGTGTATAGGACGTTTATAGGAGGTGTATAGGAGGTGTATAGGAGGTGTATAGGGGTGTATAGGAGGTGTATAGGAGGTGTATAGGAGGTGTATAGGACATTTATAGGGGGTGTATAGGAGGTGTATAGGAGGTGTATAGGGGGTGTATAGGAGGTGTATAGGAGGTGTATAGGAGGTGTATAGGAGGTGTATAGGAGGTGTATAGGGGGTGTATAGGGGGTGTATAGGTGGTGTATAGGTGGTGTATAGGAGGTGTATAGGTGGTGTATAGGACGTTTATAGGAGGTGTATAGGAGGTGTATAGGAGGTGTATAGGAGGTGTATAGGGGGTGTATAGGAGGTGTATAGGGGGTGTATAGGAGGTGTATAGGGGGTGTATAGGAGGTGTATAGGGGTGTATAGGGGGTGTATAGGAGGTGTATAGGAGGTGTATAGGGGGTGTATAGGAGGTGTATAGGGGGTGTATAGGAGGTGTATAGGGGTGTATAGGAGGTGTATAGGAGGTGTATAGGTGGTGTATAGGTGGTGTATAGGAGGTGTATAGGAGGTGTATAGGAGGTGTATAGGTGGTGTATAGGAGGTGTATAGGGGTGTATAGGGGGTGTATAGGAGGTGTATAGGAGGTGTATAGGGGGTGTATAGGAGGTGTATAGGGGGTGTATAGGAGGTGTATAGGGGGTGTATAGGAGGTGTATAGGAGGTGTATAGGGGGTGTATAGGAGGTGTATAGGAGGTGTATAGGGGGTGTATAGGAGGTGTATAGGGGGTGTATAGGGGGTGTATAGGAGGTGTATAGGAGGTGTATAGGGGGTGTATAGGAGGTGTATAGGAGGTGTATAGGAGGTGTATAGGAGGTGTATAGGGGGTGTATAGGAGGTTATAGGGAGCTGAATGTATTCATGCCACAGACAAAGTGGGAAAACAAAGAAGAAGAACAAGAAAACCCAGAACCACAGAGAGCATGAAGCTGCAGAGAGCATGAAGATGCAGAGAGCATGAAGATGCAGAGAGCATGAAGCTGCAGAGAGCATGAAGCTGCAGAGAGCATGAAGCTGCAGAGATCATGAAGCTGCAGAGAGCATGAAGCTGCAGAGAACATGAAGCTGCAGAGAGCATGAAGCTGCAGAGAGCATGAAGCTGCAGAGAGCATGAAGCTGCAGAGATCATGAAGCTGCAGAGAGCATGAAGCTGCAGAGAGCATGAAGCTGCAGAGAGCATGAAGCTGCAGAGAGCATGAAGCTGCAGAGAGCATGAAGCTGCAGAGCCTCACAAGAAAATGCTTATCCTCAACGATGTCGATATGGAATTAGCATTGGAGCCGGAACGGATGCCCCTGGGATCAGTAGTGGGACGCTCCCTTTTCCTGAAAAATAACTGGAGGAGAGAGGAGAGGAAGAGTGAATGATGAAATGAACGAAGTAGCTGAGAAACATAGAGAGAGCGAAACATAGAGAGAGAGAGAGAGAGAGAGAGAGAGAGAGAGAGAGAGAGAGAGAGAGAGAGAGAGAGAGAGAGAGAGAGAGAGAGAGAGAGAGAGAGAGAGAAATATAGAGAAACATATGTTTTATTCCATCAAGGCAGCAACCCCCAGACAGGCTGCCATGTGATGACTGCCTGCTGGGCCCAGCGCACCGAGGTCCCCAGCGTTAAGTGCCTCTGTGGCGGGGAGAAAGAGAAGAGAGAGTGTGTTAGGGTCAAGTGACAGACACAGACCAGGTCAGACTAAAAACATGCGATCAGCCACCACCCACTGAGACCACTCATAACACAACACATGTCCCCCTTGCCTTTTGCTATGTGAAATATATCTTCTCTGTCCCAAATGGCACCCTATTCCTTATATTGTGCACTACTTTTAACGAGAACCCTACAGGTCCTGGTCAAAAGTAGTGCACAACATAGAGAATAGGGTGCCATTTGGGACAGAGCCATGTTCTTCTAAGTAGTCGCTGTTCAGGTGTCAGGTTTCAACAAAAGAGCCTGCCAACAGGAGTTTAACTGAACCTCTATAAACCATGCAATCGTCCTGCAGTTTTCCCTGTCTTTTCCTATGGCCGTATTCCAGTTCAGACACATTATTCAGTGTGTTTGGTGTGTTTACTATTATTTACTGTAGATCCAGCCCAGTTTTCTATTTTCTGTCAGCATATTTTGTTTCTGTTTGTCTCTGCTCTCTCCAAATAAATTAACAGCCGATGTTAACCGGCTCTTGTTTAGCAATTAGTGTCTCGCTCCCCCAATGAAGCTAACTGCAGGTCTCTCCCCTAAAAATATAAACACATCAAAAGAGATTCAATTAACTGCCCACAAAATACAAATGGGAGATCATCACATTAGGCAAATGAGAATGCAATGAAGGAGAAAAAACAACCTACCATGGTGCTCCTGGAACATGTTAATTAAAAACAACCTACCATGGTGCTCCTGGAACATGTTAATTAGAGAATTTTCAGGCACCAGATCTCATCTGGGGGAGTATAATTCATTAACACTTAGGGAGGGTGATGAGATTACAATAGGTGATAAAATGGCAGTTAGTGTCTTTTTAGTGTTCAGTGTCTTTATCGTTTTTCTATTGTAAATAAAAAGTGATGCTCATGTGAATGAACTAACTGCCTTTCATTAGAGTAGAATTGATCTGATTCGGTTGGTTAAGGTTGGAAGTCCTGCAGGGAGTCAGTCCGTTTCAGCGGGACACTGTGGCTTGGAAAGGCTACATGAACCAGGTCTGTAATCTCAATTATAAATGATTGACTATTTGTGATCATAATCTGTTTTCTGATTCATTCTAGATTATCTGTAATGATTTGGACCCTTCCTCCATATCTTCCCTAATACTATTTTGGGATGCGTACCGAATATTCCAGGAATATTCCACATGATGAATCCTGGAATGTGTTGCTCAGTGGTCTCCACAGTGAGCATCGCATGTCTGCATGCACATGTCAGGGGGATTTATTATCATGTAACACGCAGCCTCTCATGCAGGAATGAGACGAGACCTTGGTAGGACGTGCTCAACAGAGAAACACCTTCTATAAGCGCCACAGGGGGGTAATAATACAGAGGAAATAGTTAACGCCATCATCTGTAGAAACCAACCAACTCCACAACCATGCTATGTCTAATGCATTACCAGTTTTTTTTCCGGTATTCATTGGTAGAAATTATACAAATCATTTCAAAAACATGGTAGGATAATGACAGACTGTGTTTATTGAATTCCCTCCATTCTTTACCGTTCAGCCATGTCTGCTCCTGGGCCTGAATTCATAAAGTGTATCAGAATAGGAGAGCTGATCTAAGATCAGGTCCCATGTAACCTTTTTTTTTTTTATCTTAGATGCTAAACTGATCTTAGGTCAATACTCCTACTCTGAGACACTTTAAGAATATGGGCCCAGGCTGCCACAATGACTAAAGCCTGACCAACCAACCACAAAATAAATGGTATCTCCTTAAGAAGTGTGTGTGAAAAGAAAGGGGGCATACTAGTCACTTGTACAACTGAATGCATTCAACTGAAATGTGTCTTCTGCATTTAAACCCAAACCCTCTGAATCAGAGAGACGACTACAGTGTGAAGAAATACCCTCTTTTACAATCACATGAATAATTAGCTATCAGCACCAGCCACCATTATGGGAGAAATGGCAGATATATGTAAGTGTCAGTGGGAGTGAATGGGGGCTGTGTTTGATGAGCAGATAGATATAGCAGCAGTTTCATCTGCCTCATTTGGCCGATACAGAGGAGGTGAGCCATGCCAGGGATGCACACACACACACACACATCACACGGATGATCAGCCACACCGCAGCAGTTATTGATGCAGGAGGCTAGTGGTCGATGCGAGCGGCTTGTCATGAACGGCTCCAACTGGGCCTGAATGGATCTTCAGTGACTCGTATAACATGGGGATAGCGGGTGGGATGGTAGTCATAGGGGTAATCAAGCTAGTTCAACTTATCTATAGTTGTTTCGTTTTAGTGCTTCTTTGAAGTAGAAAGTCCCCATGGACCTGTATTCATAAAGCATCTCAGAATAGAAGAGCTGTTCTAGGATCAAAATAGCATTTTAGAACATACTGTAACACAATATTATATGAACAGGGGTGAATGAATAGAAGCACTGGTCATGACCGTTTGATAGACCATGGTATAAAGAAAATGTGGATATTAGAGGGGTTATTCCATCAAACACTCCATCCTTGTGATTTTTTTTG
The DNA here is from genome assembly GCA_023634145.1 of Thymallus thymallus. Taxonomy (NCBI): domain Eukaryota; kingdom Metazoa; phylum Chordata; class Actinopteri; order Salmoniformes; family Salmonidae; genus Thymallus; species Thymallus thymallus. Next base: position 39,020 of record JAKYLM010000295.1, read on the forward strand.
TAGAAACTATTAATTATTTAAGACCTACACTGTATTTATCTAATTGGAATTTGGAATGATCATTTTAAGATTCAGCACTAAAAACCTATTGGCATTTGAAGGCAAAACCAATGGGGAGATCTCCCCCCCCTTGAGAGAGAAGCTAATGAATTCTAGTTAACTGCAACGTTTTCTCTCCATCAGGAAAATAGTATTCTGGCAGAATATCAAGATTCTTCCCAAAATACCAGACAAACTCTAAACTAAAACAAAAAATTCAACCCAGAAATCAAATGTGATTCAGACGGTGTCTGACAATGGTTTTGTCTGGGATCAGAAGTAGGGTTACAGATGTAGCCTAGCGGAGAGGGAAGCTACCTGTGGGCTTGTGGGGCTGTCAGTACGTTGGTATTGATGGACTGCTGCTTTGATCTGCTCTCTCTCTCTCTCTCTCTCTCTCTCTCTCTCTCTCTCTCTTTCTCTTTCTCAGCTGGAATGCTGTGTGCTGTTGTCATGGCTCCCTAGCAACAGGGGTTCAATCAAGCTCCTGATCTCTGACCTCTCAGGCCCCATGCCGTCACCGGCGGAAATGGAGACCACGATGACAACAGGCCGTTCTGTCAAAAGGTTCTGATGGCCGACAGGGAATGGACCTCTCCCTCGTTATCTCTCTCTTCTTCCCTCTCTGTCACTTTCTGTCATTTTCCTCACTATTATGAGGATTGTGTTCACCTGCAAACACCCCCATCCTACCGTACTACAGTACAGACACACTCCAGGCCCAACCAAGCAAGCAATAACAGAGGCCAACATTATTCAGAGGAATGGGCCCCATTGCTCAGGTCACCATTTGTTCCTGCACCTCATCGATTCCATTACAGACTGGCCTCTATGATGTATGGCTCATGTGCTCCGCATAGAAATTGCTTTTTCCACCATGGTTCCCCCTCCACCTCCATCCACCGCCATCCAATGGCCTGCAGGTGAAGTTCAGAGCCAGAGCCCAAGATAATGATCGCCCTCTCAATATAGGCCATATTAGCATTAAATTAACCTTTGGGATGGGAGGAGGACAGGGAAAGGCACAGGAGCTAGAGGAGAAAGAGTCAAAGCTCTTCCTCCTTACTTTTTTCCTTTTCCATTTAAATGGATGCCCCTCCCTGGTCCCAGATGCCCCTCCCTGGTCCCAGATGCCCCTCCCTGGTCCCAGCTGCCCCTCCCTGGTCCCAGCTGTTTCTCTTTCTCCCCTCCCTCAATTTTTCCATGTGTATTCCTCTCCTTGGCACAGGAAGCACCAACACAGCACTAATACTGACCCAGCTGAGAATGCACTTTCTCTCTCTCCTACCCTTTCTCTGTCACTCTGTCTCTCCTACCCTTTCTCTGTCACTCTGTCTCTCCTACACTTTCTCTGTCACTCTGTCTCTCCTACCCTTTCTCTGTCACTCTGTCTCTCCTACCCTTTCTCTGTCACTCTGTCTCTCCTACCCTTTCTCTGTCACTCTGTCTCTCCTACCCTTTCTCTGTCACTCTGTCTCTCCTACCCTTTTCCCTGACGTTCTTTGAGCTGACTGAAGATTGCTCTCCATCCTCCCCCTCCCCTCCTCTTCCCAATCTACTCCCCCTCTCCTTGCCTCTCACTATCAGAACACAGCACATGACCCCTCACCCCTCACCACCACCACCCCAACCCCCCACCTAACCCGGGGATAAAAGTCCCCCCCCTGTCCTCCCTGCCCCCCACCCCCTAGCAGAGAACGAAATCAGTGTATCTATAATGCTCTGATGACCTGCCCTCCGCAGTATGAATGAGTGCATGTCTCTCTCTGTCAGTAAATATAGGCCTTATCGACCTCAGCAAAACCCTCAAGCAGAGTAATATTTGCTCATACGATGCAGACTCTAGTCTCTATCCCCCCCCACATCCCCCCGGCCACACACACACACACACACACACACACACACACACACTCATCTCCTTATATTCCTCATGACTGTCTCTGTGACCGCTGGCTGCATGTCTGTTGACACCCTGATTGTTGTTTTGGCTGCTGCTACAGTACATCGTAGTCTGTATCAGTCAGTCACTGGATCACCAGGCAACATGTCTCTCTGGGCCATGGAGCTTAGAAGTGATGCTACAGAGGTTTTGTATAATTTCTTATTGTAGATTTTGAAAGTCGTGCTAACAAGCCAATTGTACACAATTGCACAGTTATGTACGACATCATCCATTTCGGAGGATATGTTACGTCCCAAATAATACAAAAATGTATGCTATGAATTTTTAAGTGCTTAAGAACCCGTTCAATCCAGTCCAATCATTAGCAGTAGAGGGTTTTATAATTACTCCATTACCCATTCAGCTCTGTCCCTCCAGAAACAGTGTGTGTAGTTTAGCTGTGTTGATGCTGTCAGTAACCTGCCCCCTAGTCTAGCTGTGTTGATGCTGTCAGTAACCTGCACCCTAGTCTAGCTGTGTTGATAATGTCAGTAACATGCCCCCTAGTCTAGCTGTGTTGATGCTGTCAGTAACCTGCACCCTAGTCTAGCTGTGTTGATGCTGTCAGAAACCTGCTCCCTAGTCTAGCTGTGTTGATTATGTCAGTAACATCTGTGTTGATGCTGTGTTGATGCTGTCAGTAACCTGCTGTCAGTAACCTGCACCTAGTCTAGCTGTGTTGATTCTGTCAGTAACATCCCCTAGTCTAGCTGTGTTGATGCTGTCAGTTACATCCCCTAGTCTATCTGTGTTGATACTGTCAGTAACCTGCCCCCTAGTCTAGCTGTGTTGATGCTGTCAGTAACCTGCCCCCTAGTCTAGCTGTGTTGATGCTGTCAGTAACGTGCACCTAGTCTAGCTGTGTTGATACTGTCAGTAACCTGCCCCCTAGTCTAGCTGTGTTGATGCTGTCAGTAGCATCCCCTAGTCTAGCTGTGTTGATGCTGTCAGTAACCTGCCCCCTAGTCTAGCTGTGTTGATGCTGTCAGTAACGTGCACCTAGTCTAGCTGTGTTGATACTGTCAGTAACCTGCCCCCTAGTCTAGCTGTGTTGATGCTGTCAGTAGCATCCCCTAGTCTAGCTGTGTTGATGCTGTCAGTAACCTGCCTCCTAGTCTATCTGTGTTGATACTGTCTGTAACCTGCCCCCTAGTCTAGCTGTGTTGATGCTGTCAGTAACGTGCACCTAGTCTAGCTGTGTTGATACTGTCAGTAACCTGCCCCCTAGTCTAGCTGTGTTGATGCTGTCAGTAACATCCCCTAGTCTAGCTGTGTTGATGCTGTCAGTAACCTGCCCCCTAGTCTAGCTGTGTTGATGCTGTCAGTAACGTGCACCTAGTCTAGCTGTGTTGATGCTGTCAGTAACCTGCCCCCTAGTCTAGCTGTGTTGATGCTGTCAGTAACATCCCCTAGTCTAGCTGTGTCGATACTGTCAGTAACCTGCCCCCTAGTCTAGCTGTGTTGATGTTACCAGTAACCTGCCCCCTAGTCTAGCTGTGTTGATGCTGTCAGTAACATCCCCTAGTCTAGCTGTGTTGATGCTGGCAATATCCTGCCCCTAGTCTAGCTGTTGATGCTGTCAGTAACCTGCCCCCTGAGGGCTTCTATGTACCACATCCATTTGAAAAAGCTGAGCACAGCCAAAGCCTAACCCAGTCTCAGCCTCAGCTGATTCCAGTATGGCAGGCAGCTTAAAGAAAATGCCCCCAAAATCATATTTCCTCTCTCTGAGGATGGCTCCCAGGGGTAGGGGACATGCCAGACTTCACCCCTGCCGTTGCTAACCCTCTCTCCTCGCCCACCTCTCTCTCCCCTCTCCTCTCTCTACCCCACTCTCTCCCCCTCTCCTCTCTCTCCCCCTCTCCCCCTCTCCTCTCTCTACCCCACTCTCTCCCCCTCTCCTCTCTCTCCCCCTCTCCCCCTCTCCTCTCTCTCCCCCCTCTCCTCTCTCTACCCCTATCCCCCCTCTCCTCCTCTCTCTACACCTCTCTCCCCCCTCTCCTCCTGTCTTCCCCCTCTTCCCCTATCCCCCCTCCCCTTCTCTCTTCCCCCTCTTCCCCTATCCCCCCTCCCCTTCTCATCCTTACCTCTTCCCCCAGCTCAGACTGCTTCCCCACCTCCGCAGCCCCCACTAAACCACGCTGCTACTCCTCCTAATGGGAGACAAGCCTGTTAGAGCAACACACCACGCTTTACCACCCCCACCAGGGGCTGAACTCACTCTCTCTCTCTCTCTCTCTCTCTCTCTCTCTCTCTCTCTCTCTCTCTCTTTCTCTTCTCTTCTCTTCTCTTCTCTCTCTCTCTCCCTTCTGCCTGTTTCTCTTTCTTCTTGCTCTCTCCCTGTCTCTCGCTCTCTCTCGAAGCACTGCACCACAAATCCTCTATCCCTCATTTCCACCACCCCCTCCATAACTCCACACTCTCCCTCGCCTCCCTCTCACCCCCCATAGCAACAACCCCTAAAGAACCAATTTAGTCAGTGACGCAGTGCTTTTCTCCCAATTATGAATTCATCTATTTTTGCGATTTATTTTATGTCAAACATGCAAGCCACTTCTGAAATGTAATGGCGTACAACAGTATTGTGTGGTGAGATTCTCACCGGGTGATTTAACACGGGAGAACTATTATGGGATTGGCCCGGTCTTCTAATGAGGGATGGATAGGCATTGGTGGGTGAGTTATCTATGGTAACATATCCCAGGAAAAATGAGGGAAAAAAACACACACACACACACACACACACATACACAAACTTATTTGGCGAACCAACCATGGAATATCGTTCCACATTTCCTGCCTTATGCGATTTAATTCCAATTCACAAACCTAAGCGTTGCGTATGTAACCCTAGCTAAAAAGGCACTTGGTTAATGTAATGTATAATCTTTTAAATTAATATGTCTGACACAATTGGCTGGTAATTAATTCCAGTGAGTACAACCAAATGAGGAGATTTATTCCAAACTGTCAATCACCGCCCGTTAAATGTGCAAGCTGGTGGGATCACCCCTATGCGATGATAATTATTATTATATGGTTATGTCGAATATATGTCTATATTGGCCATATATAGCATGTATATACTGTACAATATAAACACCCATTACCTGGGCTGTAAAAGGGGCTGCCTGCTGACAAGGGATGATTATGAAAAGGAAGGTCAGTCTAATGGGTCTGGCCGTAGCCTTTCTCTTTATGACTTCATAAAGAAGGTGTCTCAACAGGGTCGTCAACCAACCAGCAAGCCTCTTTCTGTCTCTCAGTGTGTCTCCACTTGCTATACCACAATGCCTTAGTATGTCCCCCTCCTCTGTCTCTTTCTCTCTCTTTCTGTATGTTGCCTTCTCTCTCTTTCTCTCTCCTTCCTTCCTTCTTTCCCTCTCTCCCTCTCTCTCTCTCTTTCTCTTTACCTCCCTCTCTCTGCCAGTCTGTCCTGTGGTAGTAGCCTGGCGTCCGGTCCTCTGTGTGCCAGCCCAGCCAGGCGAGGGGGGCAGGAGTCAAGGTTGGAGGGACAGGGGGAGAGAGAGGGAGAGGGTGGAACGAAAAGGAGGGTAGGGGGTGAGCCAGGCGGGCCACAGGGGGGTGGTGGTAGAAGCTTTGATCAGAGGGCAGATGTAAGTGGGAGTGACAGTCCACCAGCACACAGCTTAGCTCTGGCCCAGGCTCAAACAACAGCCTGCTGCAGGCAGAGGACACCACAGAGACCAGCACACTGTGACTGACCTGGCTGCCCACACACACATACACACATACATGCACTCACAGAAAGACACAAAATTCACATAAATGAATGCACACACATAAACACACACAAGCCCTCTCGGGCACACATGCACATACTGAACATACACACAAATGCATAAGTGCACACCTACACACAAGTTTCAAGTTGTATTAGTTTTATGTATGGGATACGCATCAGAGGAGGCTGGTGGACGATGTTTACCTTGTGTGTCAGAGGAGGCTGGTGGGAGGAGCTATATGAGGAAGTGCTCATTGTAATGGATGGAATGTAATCGATTGAATGGTACCAAACACATGGAAACAACCTGTTTGACTCCATTACATTGATTCCATTCCGGCCATTACAACGAGCCCGTCCTCCTATGGCTCCTCCCACCAGCCTCCTCTGACACACATGGTATACATTGTCCAATGAAATGCTTACCTGCAGGTTCCTTCTTGACAACGCAACAACAGTAAGAAATAATACAAGATAAGAAAACGAACTTAAAGTAAACGGCAGTAAAAATAAAAATCTTATAATACAGGAAGTCACTATTTATAGTACAATATTTACACATGTACTGGGGACGGGGGATGAGGGGCAAGTGTATAAATTGAGTAGTATAATACAAGTCTGGTAGCAGCAGTAGGGATGTGTTCTAAGGTGCAGAGAATCAGAGCATGTGGTCAGTCCAGTTCAAGTGTTCAGCAGTCTGATGGCTTGTAGATATAAACTGTCTCTGAGCCTGTTGGTATCAGGCCGGGGTGTGTGGTGTCCTTGATGATGCTGCGTGCCTTCCTCAGGCCCCGTTTTGAGTAGATATCCTGGATGGGTGGAAGCGCCGTCCCAGTGATGTACTGGGTCGTCTTCACCACCAGCTGGAGGGCTTTACCCTTACCAGGCCATGATGCAACCGGTCAGGACGCTCTCGATGGTGCAGCGGTAGTATTTGGAGAGGAACCGGGGCGGCGTGCCACATTTCTTCAGCCGGCTTAGGAAGTAGAGACGGTGTTACGCCCTCTTGGTCCACGACAAATCCATGGTGATGTGGACGCTGAGGAACTTAAAACTCATGACTCTCTCTACTGCAGCCCCATTGATGTGGATCGGAGCATGTTCCCTTCACTGGTTCCTGACGTCAATAATTAACTGATTATTTTGTTGGTGTTGAGGGTTGTCAAGACAGGTCCACATGCACACCTACACATTCATAAACGTCATACAATGTATTGTATATACCTGTAGAAAAATGCATAACATGTGTGGAATTCTCTGTTGAAGAAAAGTACACACACACACACACACACACACACATATGCTTTCTGGTATATCGGACTGCACACTTTCTAGGACAAATTAAGAAAGACTTATATCCCTGGGACACTTGTCATCCTTTTTAATACTATGTAAATACCACCGATAACTGTTACTATTATTATTAGTTTTCAGCCAAAGGGCTTTGCCTTCTTTGCCTTCACTACAGATGTAGGATCTTAATTTGATCACTCTTTTGTTGCAAAAAAAAATGGCCTGCACGGCAGGAAATGCCAACTTGTAGTGTATTTGAGTTTTAAAAAGGCTTATAAAGTTTGTAATTTCCACTTAAAAAATGCAGACTTGATTTGCCCTAATTAAAAATGTATCAACCCATACAACAATGTCAATTAATTATAACGGCTCAAATTCAGATCCTACATCTGTATTTGCTTGGCTGGTGCCTCTTTGACACAAGCTCATACATTTGTCTTTATTAAAATCAGAATGCACAATTAGCTTTAGAATATGCTTAACCTCCTATACCTCCCATAGCACTAGGATATATTGCTTCCCTTCCTTCCATTATTAATAATATGGGTTGCAGAGGGGGTTGGGGAGAGCAATACCACTGTTACATATTAAGGAGCTACCGCGGCTTTGGGGGATGTGCTGCACTTTATTTGGGGATGGTGAGTGTGTGTGTGCAAGGTTAAGAGTTGTTATATATATATATATATATATATATATATATATATATGCGTGCGTGCGTATGAGCTCCAATATAGAAGCTCTCCGACGGGTGCATCTGGATCTGGAAACAGAGTGACAAAGGGGGTTAGAAATTTTACGCAGTTAGGACCGGCTTTGAAGAAGCCCCTTCCGCCCCCCTCACCCAGTCTTCTTCTGTACCCATTTAACACAGCAAGGGGTCGTCATGATTGGGTCCTTTCCCTGTGATAACCGGGGGTCTCAGAGAGGAGGGGACGTGGAGGGGGGGGGGGGGGGCAGAGGGGGAGGGAGGGGGGCAAAGGGGGAGGTCTTCCGAGACGCCACAAGCACCACCCACGGCCCTCTTTTTAAATATTTACACTCGGGCTCAGCCATGTGGAGATAAGGCAAGGCGAGGCAAGGCAAGGCCAGGGGAAGCCTGGACAGGGACAGCAGACGCAGAGCCATTCTGTGCTACTTTATCTTGGTTTGGGATTTGGGGTTTGTGCTACTGCGTTTGTGCATCAGTGTGTTAGCTTGGCTTTCCCTCTCTCTCTTTCCTTGTGCCCTACTGAGTTTATCTAGATCCAGACACGGCCACAGGAGAGGAGATGGAACGCAGCAGAGGAGGAGAGAACAAGTGAGAGAGAAAAAGAAAGCAATAGCAAGAGAGAGAGAGGAGAAGGAAAGAGAGAGAGAGAGGATGGAAAGAGAGAGTCCAGGGATATGTCAAATGGATTGATGTTTGCAGGGCACTGCGTCTGTGGATGGCCAGTTGGCTCAGCCTCCTCCTCCTACTTGTAATGCCATGTAGAGAGGGAGAGAGGCCGGGAGGGAGAAAGAAAGAAAGAGAGTCAGGGGAGGGCTGTCCTCCAGCCTCCCACAGCAGGATAATACGATTACAGCTCTGTGTGCCAGAGGAGAGGAGAGGAGAAAGACCCATTTGAAACAGGCTTACTAGAGAAGGGAGTCAGTCCCATGTGCTTCCCCCATAGATGGCTAGGCCAGGTTTTATATATGGGATAGATTAACCTGTGTCTTCTCTCTTATCCTGTTTGCTGTGTTTTTAGAGGAGAAAAGGCTAACACGGAATTACCCAACAGATCCACTTTATAGTGTGAAATCTCCTCTCTTTCTCTCTCTCTCTCTCTCTCTCTCTCTCCCTCTTTCTCCCTCTCTCTCTCTCTCTCCCTCTCTCTCCCTATCTCTATCTCTCTCTCTCTCCCTCTTTCTCCCTCTCTTTCTCTCTCTCTCTCTCTCTATCTCTCTCTCTCTATCCCTCCCTCTCTCTCTCTTGCCGAGTATGAGAGAGAGACAGAGAGAGAGAGACAGAGAGAGACAGCGGAGAGAGAGCGAGATAGAGAGCGAGAGAGATAGGGAGAAAGAGGGAGAGAGATAGGGAGAGAGAGGGAGAGAGTGAGAGAGAGGGAGAAAGAGGGAGAGAGAGAGAGAGAGAGTAGAGTAATGTGAGGAGCTGGTGGTACAGTAAAGGAGAGAGAAAAGCCTTGCTTTGCCTCTCTCTATTTTTAATCATGATTGAATTCATGAGATCCACACTATCGCTGGTTCCTGACTCTTTCATACAGTGGGAGATGCCACATGAAAGAGAGGAGATAAATGTATTCCCTTTATCATTCAAAGTATCATTCCTCGCGCTAAATTAATAATTCTGTTCTTTTGAGGTCTCCCAACCCAAAACCCTTTTGTTCAAAGGCCTTTTACACTTTATTGGGGAGAGAGAGTAAAAGTGTATAATAAAATAGATGGTTGTGGGGTGAATGTTAGGGCAGGGGTAGGCCTCTCTCCATCTCTCTCTCCTGTCCCTCCTTGTCCAGTTAAAGGTGTCCTGTCGTCCAAATGCTTCTAGAGATCAGGGTCATTCCTCGCTCCTAAGCTTGGGATAGTATTGAACCTTTATTTAGTCAGTTATAAACAAATATTGTTTACAATGATGGCCTAAACTGGCCAAACCGGGACGATGCTGTGCCAAGTGTGCGCCGCCCAATCACGGCCAGTTGTGATACAGCCTGGAATCAAACAGGGTGTCTGTAGTGATGCCTCAAGCACTGAGATGCAGTGCCCTTAGACTGCTGTGCCACTCGGGATGACTGGATGGGTGCCAAAGAAAGAGGAATAAAGGGAGAGAGAGAGAGAGAAAGAGAGAGAGAGAGAGAGAGAGAGAGAGAGAGAGAGAGAGAGAGAGAGGAGAGAGAGAGAGAGAGAGAGAGGAGAGAGAGAGAGGAGAGAGAAGAGAGAGAGAGAGAGAGAGAGAGAGAGAGAGAGAGAGAGAGACAGAGAGAGAGAGAGAGCAGAGAGAGAGAGAGAGAGAGAGAGAGAGAGAGAGGGAGAGAGAGAGAGAGAGAGAGAGAGAGAGAGAGAGAGAGAGAGAGAGAGAGAGAGAGAGAGAGAGAGAGAGAGAGAGAGAGCGAGAGAGAGAGGGGAGACTGAGAAATAGGAAGCCAATGAGAGGGATTGAGGGAGATATGGAGTAGAAGCAAAAAGGGAGAGATGTGGGAGGAGTGAAGGATTGAGGGAGATATGGGGGGAAAGGGATAAAGGAAAGAGGGAGCGAGGGAGCGAGGGGAGCGAGGGAGGGAGGGAGCGAGGAGGGAGGGAGCGAGGGAGCGCATCTCAGCATATCAGGCAGAGGGGAGCTCTAACGTGAGCGGACGTTTTCATCTCTGCAGTGGCACTCCAGTCCAACTTAATTGGGATAATTCCCACTTGTGATATAATTTCATTCTTACCTCAGCTTCACTCTCATGATCTCATGCTTCTACCCCATCCCCCCTCTGTCCTTTTCCACTCTTCTCTTCTCTCCTCTCTTCCCCTACAGTAGACACACTGCTGTGTCGGCAGCCGGGTCACAGTTTAGCGAACTGAGACGCATTCTCAAGGAAGAGTAACCGCACACGCTTCACTCAATATTTATTAGAGCACAAATCTCCCATTGACTTCAATACGTGATTTCTATACTGAGTCCACATTCGTATTTCAACTTTCTATTCTGTCCTTACAGATTAAACACACTGACTGAGCATAAGGTTGAATCTCTGAGTAGAGAGTCATGCCGGAGAGAATAGTAACTGCGGTGCTGATGTTGTCTTTATGAATACTGTAAGCTATGGGGTTTGTTATCCATTTATTTCAATGCCATTATTGATGCCTGCTTGCATTGTGGTTGATGCAACCAGAATGTGGAAATGCATCTGGCTTGTTACAGTATATAATCAGCAGCAGCAATATTCAGCAGATGTTGATATCTGTGTCAAAATCCCCAGTAGTGACTACATTGAGGTGCATGTGCCTATAAGTCACAGAGAGAGTGACATATGAGGGTGTTTTTGGGAAGGCAGTCCCTTGGTCCTGGTAGGTAACATGCATCTGGGGGACAGAGCTAGACTTTAGAGAGATGAGTGTAGCAGTGAGAAGTGAGTATACTCACACTCCTGCTGCTCCGTAGTGTCAAGCTGTGTGTTTGTACACGGCTGTGTGTGTGCCGTTCGTACATGCAGCGCGAGCGTGTGTGTGTACAGGGCTGGCAATACCACTCTCTCCCTGGGTTATATCGCCTCACCAGGGGACATGGGACCAGGGTTATATCTCCAGGGGACATGGACCATGGGTTATATCGCCTCACCCGGGGACATGGACCATGGTTTATATTGCCTCACCAGGGGACATGGACCATGGGTTATATCGCCTCACCAGGGGACATGGACCATGGGTTATATCGCCTCACCAGGGGACATGGAACATGGGGGAGGGGTATGTAGGGATGGAGAGATGGAAGGATGGAGTGGGGAGGAATGAAGCCCCATGTGTTTAACCCGTGGGTCAGTTACCATGACTATCCATGCATAGCCAAGTCCACATGATGTCAACCACAACCATAACAGCTTACGCAGCCATTTACAACTTAATGGAGCACTGGATTATCCTGTCCACTGAAAGAGATGGAATTGTCATCTTTGTTTGCACCTTGCCGCTGTCTTTGTGACCCGGCTTCAACAATTAGCCAGATATTCTTCACAAGGCACAGAAATGTTTCTTAACCACATCACCTGGCCAGGATAGGCATATGATACAACTAAGAACAACTAAGAAGCTTTTATGCAGGATAAAATCCTAGCAGTATTGACCACTAGTGTCTATCTCATTGTGTGCAGAGTTACTACTACAGAGTTACTACTACAGAGTTACTACTACAGAGTTACTGCTGTGTCTGTGTGGCTGCTGCAGTGTGTTGTGCTGCTCTGGGCTGTGTTGGCCTGGGAGGCTGTGTTGCGGGTTTCTGTGTGCCTGTGTGTACTGCAGTTTGGTGCTCTGGGCTGTGTTGGGCCTAGGAGGCTGTGAGGTTCAGGCTGCCTGAGAAACAAGCTGTTCCAGACATGGTGGGGAAGAGGGGTTACCAGCAGGGGGAGGAGCGAAACCCACCATCAAGGGTAAGAGGGCCCAGCTGTGGCCCACAGCCCGGCTGAATCTCACACACACCACACACACACACTAACACACACCTGCCCTTAACACACCCTCCCCTCCTCTACCCCCCATCCTCCACTCCTTTCCCCAAACTTGCCCTCTGGCCAATCCCAGCAAGAAGCATTGCTACGTGGGTACGTACACGCCACACCCAGCAGCAGCGACATCTGACCCCCTCAGGCGGGGTTTATCAGCGAGAAGAAAATGTGCGGCCCGGACAGACCAGGCGCTCAGCTGCAAACAGCTGGTATCATCTCCTGTGTGTTTCAGTTGCAGTCAAACAGCTGGTATCAATCTCCTGTGTTGTTTCAGTTGCAGTCAAACAGCTGGTATCATCTCCTGTGTGTTTCAGTTGCAGTCAGAC
>JAKYLM010000296.1:0-50040 GCA_023634145.1 Thymallus thymallus
TTTGGGACACACCTCTGCATCCGCCTCACTGACTGCCAACTGGTCCCATCACTCACAGCTAGGAAGGAATTCCCTTTTTCATCTGTAGACGGACATCATAGATAGGTCTATGAGAGACACACACAATATCTATGTTTCTTTATTATAGTACGTAGTATACGATATCATCATGATACTTTGGTGCCAATATGTATTGAGATTATCACGATTCTATATGTATTACGATTCGATACTGCGATTTTATTGCGATGATGATGTTCCAAACATATTGCTCATGTCTGCTGCAGAGAGACAAGAGAGCCATTAGAAAAACTAGTTTTGATGAGACAGGAAATAAAAAAAGATGGAGAACAAGCTAAAGGAGTTTTGGCGCAGGTATCGATATCATTTTGTCCCTCCAAAAATGTTGTATTTTTCCCCTGATCACGTATCGTACTAGTAGTTAAAGGTTTCAGTTTGAAATCTGTGTCATTACATAATGATGAAGAGAGGTATGGAAATACATTAAAGTTTTTTGGGGGAGTAAACTTTAAAATATGCACAACGAATTGATGGATTAAGGCATCAAATTGAAAAGCCTCGTTGACACACACAACTGAAGCACCAGCAGAGAATGAACATCCCTACAAACTCAGACCCTCACAACTATGACCAACAAAGCCATTCTAGGATCAGCTTCCATTTCCCCTATCCAAACCTTAAACATTAGTGGGGAAAATTATAAACTGACCCCAGATCAGTGTCTAGGGACAATTTCACCCTACTCCGGATAGTGAATATGGTCCGGATTAGATCTGGTGTTAAGGCTGGACAATAGACCAAGTCAGGAAGTCTCAGACCTAGCGGTCAAAAGCCACACGAAGATTGATCAATCAGTGTCAGAATTGAGGAAAAGGGTGTGTGTGTGTGTATGTGTTGGGCCCAATCAGTTTAATGAGATGCACACACGAATCAAGCCATGGTGAACCGTTTACCTGATAATGTGTGTCAAACGACCTTCCCCAAAACCAACCTCTCCTCTCTCGGGGGGTTTCTCAACTGGACACGTTCAAACACTGGCTGAAACTTCAGATGTGTGTTACGTGGGAGTGTGGGACTTGAGAGAGGAGTGTGTGTGCGCGCGTGAATCAGAGGCTACACCACTGCAACCTCGCCAAGGGAGAAGCCATTTGCTTGTCCATACATTTAACACAAAATAATAACATCATTTTTTAAATGACCGGTCATCTTCACCTGATGAAGTCTATGGAAGGGACGAGTCAACCACAGATGACAGTGATAGAGAGCCCACAACCACAGATGACGGGGCAGCAGGTAGCCCAGTGGTTAGAGTGATTGGACCAGTAACCGAAAGGTCGCTGGTTTGAATACCTGAGCCGACAAGGTGAAAAACCTGTAGATGTGTCCTTGAGCAAGGCACTTAACCCTAATTTGCTCCAGGGGCTGACCCTGTAGGCGTCATTGTAAATAAGAATGTGTTCAACTGACTTGCCTAGTTAAATAAAAGGTTAAATAAAATAAAAACGAAATTATAGAGAGACCACAACCACAGATGACAGTGATAGAGAGAGCAATGGAGAAATAGAGTGAGAGTGAGGAGATAGAGAGAGAGAGAGAGAGAGAGAGAGGTTGCTGAACCGTGTTTGCTACCTGGGATCCAGAACCACTCTCTTTCTCTCCCTCCCAGCTTGACCATAGCTTGACCTTCCAGCTGGTTATAGTATTCTCTTCTATCTCTCCTTTCCATCACTAGCTACCAGCCCAGAGGCTAAAGCCACAGGAACCAAAAGCACATTCCATCAGATAGCAACCACACCAACCCCCCTCCTTTTTCTCCCTCCCTCTCGTTTCTCCCACTCTTTCAGGCCCAATCTCGCTCCCTCCCTCCCTCTTGCCCCCTCTCCCTCTGCCAGGCCCCTTCAGCCCCTAGTTACACACAGCAGAACAAATGTCTCTCTCCACAATAATGTCCAATCAGCGCCAAGAATCTCGTTCTCAGATCTGTGTAAAAACACAAACTATAATTAAAATGTCAAGCGCCAACTAAACAGCCAAACTGGGAATTCATCTTAAACATGAGATCAAAACATTCAAAGCTTGAATGTGTAACAACACCACCCCCACTCCACTGCAAATTCACAACTGTTCCTGAAAACATTGGTTCCTGCTCACTACTTCTACAGGTTGTATTTTTCTGGATGATGTGTGCATTGTTTTGTATGGTATTTAATGTATTAGGTAATACTGCACTGTTGGAGATATAAACACATTTAGCTACACCTGAGATAACATATCTAAATCTGCGATCAATAACCTTTGATTAATTTAAAGTGGAGAGGAAAGAAAGTATGACTGGTTTACCCTGTTACCACGGTAACATCATCAAGTGTGTGTGTGTATGTTACCACGGTAACATCATCAAGTGTGTGTGTGTGTGTATGTTACCACGGTAACATCATCAAGTGTGTGTGTGTGTGTGCGTATGTTACCACGGTAACATCATCAAGTGTGTGTGTGTGTGTGCGTATGTTACCACGGTAACATCATCAAGTGTGTGTGTGTGTGTGTGTATGTTACCACGGTAACATCATCAAGTGTGTGTGTGTGTGTGTGTATGTTACCACGGTAACATCATCAAGTGTGTGTGTGTGTGTGTATGTTACCACGGTAACATCATCAAGTGTGTGTGTGTGTGTATGTTACCACGGTAACATCATCAAGTGTGTGTGTGTGTGTATGTTACCACGGTAACATCATCAAGTGTGTGTGTGTGTGTGTGTATGTTACCACGGTAACATCATCAAGTGTGTGTGTGTGTGTATGTTACCACGGTAACATCATCAAGTGTGTGTGTGTGTGTATGTTACCACGGTAACATCATCGTGTGTGTGTGTGTGTATGTTACCACGGTAACATCATCGTGTGTGTGTGTGTGTGTATGTTACCACGGTAACATCATCAAGTGTGTGTGTGTGTGTATGTTACCACGGTAACATCATCAAGTGTGTGTGTGTGTGTATGTTACCACGGTAACATCATCAAGTGTGTGTGTGTGTGTATGTTACCACGGTAACATCATCAAGTGTGTGTGTGTATGTTACCACGGTAACATCATCAAGTGTGTGTGTGTATGTTACCACGGTAACATCATCAAGTGTGTGTGTGTATGTTACCACGGTAACATCATCAAGTGTGTGTGTGTATGTTACCACGGTAACATCATCAAGTGTGTGTGTATGTTACCACGGTAACATCATCAAGTGTGTGTGTGTATGTTACCACGGTAACATCATCAAGTGTGTGTGTATGTTACCACGGTAACATCATCAAGTGTGTGTGTATGTTACCACGGTAACACCATCAAGTGTGTGTGTATGTTACCACGGTAACACCATCAAGTGAGCGTATGTTACCACGGTAACATCATCAAGTGTGTGTATGTTACCAGTGACACCACAGCTTGAGAATGAGGGACTGCTACGAAACGAACAGTGTTTCCATACCCAGGGAAGAGGTGAAGGAATGGAGCAGAGAGAAAGAAAGAGTAGTGTTTAAAAAAGAAGAAAAGCCCACAGGATATGAAGAGGTCATTGTCTGTTTTCCCAGAGGACCTACGTGGACACACCCACACACACACCACATTGAGCTCTGGTATTGAGGACAAGGCTTTACTGTGCTTTTTGTGGTTAAGGCATGGTAACATAGGAGAAAACTGTAAACACACACGCACACACACTGTAAACACACTGTGTACACACAAACAAAGGAACAAACTGTAAACACACAAACAAAACACATAATTATCCTTACATAACATAAAGGAAATTACATATCATTCTCATAATTGCATTTAAAAGGTTGTTGTGGTTTTGGGAAGCGTTGTAAAATACGATTCAAAACAGGACACGGCCCATGAACCTATAGAAAAGAGCTGCTTAACACTTGTCCTTTTATGATTTACAGTGTTAAATATTGACTGGTGGTGACTAGTAAAGAGATTCTCATTTAGTTTCTCACAATTGGCCCAGCGTCGTCATAGTTTGGCCGGTGTAGGCCCTCATTGTAAATAAGAATTTGTTCTTAACTGACTTGTCTACTTAAATAAAGGTTAAATAAAAAAATAAAATAAAGTAGCTTGTCATGTTATGTTACAGCCAGTTTAAAACCTGTACAACATTTAAAACCGTTAACGTTGGGTTAACTACGACCGTAACTTGACCAAACATGAGCCTTCCATCTGAGCGGCTCGTGGCCTGTGGTTCTCAGGTCGAATCAGTAGGGTTGGGCGGTATCCAGATTTTCATATCGTCATACCGTCCTTCTTTCATCCCGGGATTTACGGTATTATCCGTTTGATACACAAGGGGGCGCCAAAAATGCTAAAAAGACCATTAGGCCTATATTACCTGAATGCTAACGAAATTAGCACAAGTAATAGCAAAGTTCCATGGAAGCTGCTAGCTAAATATACTAGCGAGCGCAAACGAAAATAAACAAATTGAAAAAAGACAGGCAATCCAACTCATAAAGTTATATATATATATATATATATATATATATATATATAGGAAGGGGCTACCGAATGTGATTTTAGGGGAGTTTGGACATTTACAAACGAATGTGAACGAGAGAAAAAAAGGTTTGACGCATACTAGATAGATAGGACGCATGCTTGTCTGAAGGAAGAACCGTACTGGCTCTGAAGCAGCATGTGTTTATTTATATTTAACTAGGCAAGTTAGTTAAGAACAAATTCTTATTTACAATGACAGCCATAGTAGTACGACGCCCCTGGAGCAAATTAGGGTTAAGTGCCTTGCTCAAAGACACCTTGTCAGCTCGGGTATTCGAACCAGCGACCTTTCGGTTACCCAACGCTCTAACCACTAGGCTACCTGCCGCCCTGTGTACTCGCTGTGTCTGTGTGGAGTCGCTAGGGCAATGGGAGTGCCTGCTCTGAGGGAGAGCAGCAGCTGTATGCATGTATGAGAGCAGCAGCTGTATGTATGTATGTATGTATGTATGTATGTATGTATGTATGTATGTATGTATGTATGTATGTATGTATGTATGTATGTATGTATGTATGAGAGCAGCAGCTGTATGTATGAGAGCAGCAGCTGTATGTATGAGAGCCGCAGCTGTATGTATGAGAGCCGCAGCTGTATGTATGAGAGCAGCAGCTGTATGTATGAGAGCAGCAGCTGTATGTATGAGAGCCGCAGCTGTATGTATGAGAGCAGCAGCTGTATGTATGAGAGCAGCAGCTGTATGTATGAGAGCAGCAGCTGTATGTATGAGAGCCGCAGCTGTATGTATGAGAGCCGCAGCTGTATGTATGAGAGCCGCAGCTGTATGTATGAGAGCAGCAGCTGTATGTATGAGAGCAGCAGCTGTATGTATGAGAGCCGCAGCTGTATGTATGAGAGCCGCAGCTGTATGTATGAGAGCCGCAGCTGTATGTATGAGAGCAGCAGCTGTATGTATGAGAGCAGCAGCTGTATGTATGAGAGCAGCAGCTGTATGTATGAGAGCAGCAGCTGTATGTATGAGAGCCGCAGCTGTATGTATGAGAGCCGCAGCTGTATGTATGAGAGCCGCAGCTGTATGTATGAGAGCCGCAGCTGTATGTATGAGAGCAGCAGCTGTATGTATGAGAGCCGCAGCTGTATGTATGAGAGCAGCAGCTGTATGTATGAGAGCAGCAGCTGTATGTATGAGAGCAGCAGCTGTATGTATGAGAGCAGCAGCTGAAGCAGGCAGAAAGGAGGAGGGGCCATAGGGCAGTGTCAGCTGTCCAGATTTGTCTAACACTATATGATGTCCCTTATTAATTCAGCCACTTACTGAGTAGTTTCGGGATCAAGTTAATGCTGAAAAACAGATATAAAATGCATAAGAAACGTCTTGCTGGCGTCACTACGGACCCGGGTTCATATCCCGGACTGTGCCACAACCGGCCGTGGTCAGGAGGCAGGGCTTTACTTGGCTCATCGCGCTCTAGCGACTGTTGTTGTGGGCCGGGTGCCTGCGGGCTGATGCCAGTTGAACGGTGTTTCCGGGTTAAGCTGGCGAGTGTTAAGGAGCGTGGTTAGGCGGGTCATGTTTCGGAGGTCTTAAAACGCATGACTCCACCTACGCCTCTACCGAGCCCGTTTGGGGAGTTGCAGCGATGAGCCAAGAACTAAAAAAATTGGGGAGGAAAAAGGGGGTAAAAATAACTTTTGGATACGTTTTTCTGCCTTCTGTAAGTTTAAGAAACATTGCTTTGTGCTTTGAAATTCCATGACCAAAAACACACATATCTTTAAGATATTTTCAAATTTCTCTCCCTCATGACAAGTAAAGGTAGACATATCAATTAGTTAGTGTTAGTGTTCTGGGCTCCCAAGTGGCGTAGCGGTCTAAGGCACTGCATCTCAGTGCTAGAGGAGGCACTACAGACACCCTGGTTTGAATCCAGGCTGTATAACAACCAGCCGTGATTGGGAGCACAATTGGCCTAGCGTTGTCCGAGTTTGGCCAGTGTAGGCCGTTGTAAATAAGAATTTGTTCTTAACTGAGGTAAGTGTTTTTACTGATATCCATTTTGTTTGTAAATTATTATGTGAGTAAAACTCCAAATGTTGTTACCAAATCGGTAACAGGATTTCAGAAAAATCGGTAGTGGAATTTCTGCAATTGAATTGGCTACAATGGCAAATCAGAGTAGTCACAAACCACAGTTAGGTTCACACGTTTGGTCAGCACAGTACAGGGGTGTGAACCTTTAAACGAAATTGTGAATGTTAACGTTGAGTAAAAAATAAATAAATGTAGTCCCCCCCCCCAAAAAAAACTACTATCAAAGTGCAGTTATCAAAAAGTGACAAACGTACCACTAACACGATCATAAAAATATCAATGAAACAAGATGAAAATGCTGTAACGTTAGGAGAGAAAAAATATATTTTTTTGCTATTTTATTAACAGCAGCTGTATGAATAACCCTATAATGTACTGAACTATACACTACTGTACCCTATAATGTACTGAACTATACACTACTGTACCCTATAATGTACTGAACTATACACTACTGTACCCTATAATGTACTGAACTATACACTACTGTACCCTATAATGTACTGAACTATACACTACTGTACCCTATAATGTACTGAACTATACACTACTGTACCCTATAATGTACTGAACTATACACTACTGTACCCTATAATGTACTGAACTATACACTACTGTACCCTATAATGTACTGAACTATACACTACTGTACCCTATAATGTACTGAACTATACACTACTGTACCCTATAATGTACTGAACTATACACTACTGTACTGAACTATACACTACTGTACCCTATAATGTACTGAACTATACACTACTGTACTGAACTATACACTACTGTACCCTATAATGTACTGAACTATACACTACTGTACTGAACTATACACTACTGTACCCTATAATGTACTGAACTATACACTACTGTACCCTATAATGTACTGAACTATACACTACTGTACCCTATAATGTACTGAACTATACACTACTGTACTGAACTATACACTACTGTACCCTATAATGTACTGAACTATACACTACTGTACTGAACTATACACTACTGTACCCTATAATGTACTGAACTATACACTACTGTACTGAACTATACACTACTGTACCCTATAATGTACTGAACTATACACTACTGTACTGAACTATACACTACTGTACCCTATAATGTACTGAACTATACACTACTGTACCCTATAATGTACTGAACTATACACTACTGTACCCTATAATGTACTGAACTATACACTACTGTACTGAACTATACACTACTGTACCCTATAATGTACTGAACTATACACTACTGTACTGAACTATACACTACTGTACCCTATAATGTACTGAACTATACACTACTGTACTGAACTATACACTACTGTACCCTATAATGTACTGAACTATACACTACTGTACCCTATAATGTACTGAACTATACACTACTGTACCCTATAATGTACTGAACTATACACTACTGTACTGAACTATACACTACTGTACCCTATAATGTACTGAACTATACACTACTGTACTGAACTATACACTACTGTACCCTATAATGTACTGAACTATACACTACTGTACTGAACTATACACTACTGTACCCTATAATGTACTGAACTATACACTACTGTACTGAACTATACACTACTGTACCCTATAATGTACTGAACTATACACTACTGTACTGAACTATACACTACTGTACCCTATAATGTACTGAACTATACACTACTGTACTGAACTATACACTACTGTACCCTATAATGTACTGAACTATACACTACTGTACCCTATAATGTACTGAACTATACACTACTGTACTGAACTATACACTACTGTACCCTATAATGTACTGAACTATACACTACTGTACTGAACTATACACTACTGTACCCTATAATGTACTGAACTATACACTACTGTACTTTGATGTACAAACTTGTGAATTGCCCTTCATGTACTTTGTGTAATTATAATAACAACATCCAAAAATAGTCTCACTATGACAGAGCTGAATAGGGACTCTATGTCTGCCGCCCGTTGGCCAGTTAGTTAGCTAGCAGGTCAGAGAAACTGATCCTATCAGATCAAACAAGTGTCATTTAACTCCCTAACATACAGGATAATAGTAGAATCAATCAATCGATCAATCGATCAATCGATCAATCGATCAAGACAGACAGACAGACAGACAGACAGACAGACAGACAGACAGACAGACAGACAGACAGACAGACAGACAGACAGACAGACAGACAGACAGACAGACAGACAGACAGACAGACAGACACACAGACAGACACACAGACAGACACACAGACAGACACACAGACAGACACACAGACAGACACACAGACAGACACACAGACAGACCCACAATACTTTTGAGGTAATTTTCTAGAAGAGCTGCAGAAGCTCAAGCAGTACAACATTTGTAGGTTCCCGTACTCAGCTCCGGTGAGCTCCTGCTCAAGTCAACTACTGATTGTACCATGTTATTATCTGTAAAGACATGTTAAAAATCTCTCTCTCTCTCTCTGGTCCATGTCACTGTGTGTCACATGGTTGGTGTGTATGGATGACTGAGCCAAAACATGAGGATCCCTTTCTAAGAATGTTTACCAAATGGGAGACATCCGTCTTCTGTCTGTTGTCCCCCCCTCATCTTCCCCTTGTTGCCTTCTCCCCCTCTCTCTCCAGCTCAGAGAGGGGTGAATCTGGAAGACAACCACAACACACACACATAACAAACACATGTACACCCACCCATTCACACTCGTCTCTTCTCCATCTTTAGTGTTGAAGCATAAATCAACACTTTGGCTGAATGGAATGCAGACCAGTGAGACCACAGGGTGTGTGTGTGTGTGTGTGTGTGTGTGTGTGTGTGTGTGTTCTCCCCCCAGCTCTCTTAAACACACACTTCATTGACTGAAACTCTTGACACAATTAAGGGCAAACTAAACCATGAATGAGATTGGTCTAAATGAAGAGAGAGAGCACACACACGCTACCGTACTTTACTGTGTCAGAGATGGAAACAAACTAATCCTTCTAAAACCCTAACCCATCATCATTATGCTCCAGCAGGCAGGGGCACAGAACGTTACAGGTCCTGTTGTCATAACACCCTCCCATACTCTGTGAGTGCTGACTGACTGGCTGAGGGAGTGAGGGAGTCTTGTTTCCAGATGAGTGAAGCAGGCTTTTCCGTTTGGTGCTTCAGTGAATTTAGATGTCAGAAGTGACCCTGGCCGTCACTCACAAAACCAAAATGTTTAAATGAGAGAGATGATGGTGATCATCATTGACGGCAGACAAAAGCAACAATGTACAGTACGTAACACAGGATACCACACACACAGTGTGGGAAACATTGTGTTATCATAACAGGAGAATAGAAGCGGAACCACCCATCTACACACACACACACACACAACCTTGTAAAATCTTAGAAGTAGGAACTCTTATCACCCCCGCTGCGGTAGTTAAAAGGACCAGAAACTTGAGTCCCAAAATGGCACCATATTTCCTACATATTCCCTATGGATCCTGGTTAAAACTAAATGCACTACATAGGCAATAAGGCGCTATCTGGGACACAGACATGAAAGCTACTACAGTCATATAGAAATAACACCACTTTAATATTATCTTTATCTAAAAGGGTAGCCAAAATATGTACAGGTAGGAGCATATCAGCATATTATCTTACAGCATGTCCCCAACATTTTATCTCTAAAGTATCTAAACATCTGTAGATACATTTACTGGTGAGGTGTGAATACATTGGTGACTAGTTTTCCTCCTGGATAGTCAACAATGGTAGTGCTAACGAAAGGCAAAAGGGGTTGCAACAAAGTATCCAGCCATACATTTCTACACAGACTGGGTATGTAGCTAGTAGTTAGTCTGTAACTCAAACACAGACAGACTGAAACCACAGAAATGTAGCCTAACAAATGCACATTGCATTGGCTATAGGTCTATATCAAAAGTTGCAGAGCAGTCAGCCTCTAAGAGTAAAAAAAAACGTTATTCCACGACAATTGAGCGCGTGGGTGACTTTCTGAAACCCAAATCACGACTCACTTTAGTGATGATGAGCGGTTCTCCGTGCTCGAGACCTCCTTTCAGCGTGAACCCCCAAGGCGAGCCTCCTTTTAGCTGGACTTGGATATGGTTAAATGACACGAGCTGCTCAACCGTCTCCATTCTAGATCTCTTTTGCCGTTATTATTCTCGCCGAGTCTCCATCACTGGTGACTAGCCTACCATCAGAACGGACAGAGGAATGAGTGTGAGAGATGTGGGGGAGGGCTCCAAAAAGTTTGGCCAGTGTTCCAAAACTTCCCCGACGCGTAGGAAGAAGTTATTTCCCAGTCCCACTATTCGAAAGCGAGTTTGATTGACATATTTCATAGCCAGTCACGGTAGAGCTAGAGCTGTGATTGTTCAATGAGAGAGCCCAGTGGGAGGGACATGTCAAGCGTCAACCGCCGTATTGTATCGCCTTGTCTGCCTGAAAAGAGGCAACTTTAGCGAAATAATTGCATCCACTTGAGCGTCCCAAATGGCACCCTTTGCCCTATGTAGTGCACTATTTTGGACGAGACTCAATTGGGTGGTGCATTATATAGGGCATGGTGTGTAATTTGAGAGGTAATACCTGTGAATATCCGCTCGTTCATTTGTAACCTGAAACCACTACTTTAGTAGAGGTGTTGTGAAGCTGTACAGTTATTATTAGGCCACTAGTGTACACACAGAGAATGCATTAAAACAAAAACATGTTTGAGACATGGGGTCGCCTAGGCCTAGTGAGCCTACGGTAAAACAACAGCAATAGGTTTTCTATCCACTGTAATCATTTATATTTTTGTTGGAAAGACATGCCGTTAGGCTGTAACTGAGAAAATAAGTAGCCTAAAGTCGCCTTAGTTTCAAATAGATTGTCTTCAGATAGGTCTATTGTTTTTTGTGTTCAGTTTTTGCACATTCTCTACCCCTGTAATTCACTTTAGGTAATGACTGTTGTGGAATGTTTAAAACTGGCCCAACCTCTAGTTTATAAGTGTGTGTATCTGTGTCTGTAGGCTACCTATACAATAATACATTGGATTTCTTCACATTTAATTGTTACAAAAAGGGTTTAATTATTATTATTTTTATCAACAATATACACAAAATACTATGTAATGTCAAAGTGGAAGAAAAGGTATATGTATATTTCTTTTAAAGATAGTAATTGCAAGCCTAAATTAGTTCAGGAGTAAAATTTGGCTTAGCAAATTCCATAATAAGTTACATGGACTCACTCTTTGTGAAATAATAGCGGTTGACTTTATTTTTGAATGACTGTCCCCCATACATACATCTGTAAGGTCCCTCAGTCAAGTATTACATTTCAAATACAGATCCAACTACAAAGACCAGCGAGCTTTTCAAAAGCCTCATAAAGAAGGGCAGTGATTGGTTGATGGGCAACAATAACAAATCAGACATTCAATATCTCTTTAAGCACGGTCAATTAATAATTAAGTATTAAACCACCCAGACACATCAAAGATACAGTGATCCTGCTGAACCGAGCTGAAACTGCTCAGGGATTTTACCATGAGGCCATAAGGTGATTTTAAAACAGCTACAGCTCAATGGCTGTGATGGGAGAAAACTGAGGATGGATCAACAACATTGTAGTGACTCCACAATAATGACCTGAATGACAGAGTGAAAAGAAAAAGACAAATATACAGAATACAATTATTCCAGAACATGCTTCCTGTCTGCAACGATGAACTTAAGTAATACAGCAACAAAAAAAAACAGCAAAGGAATACACTTTTTGGGTGAAATGCAAAGCTTTATGTTTAGGGCAAATCCAACACAACACATCACTAAGTAGTATCTTCCTCCTTATTTTCAAGCCTGTTGGTGGCTGCCTCATGGTACAGTATGGTTGGCATCGGCAAATACTGGAGAGTTTTTCAGGATAAAAAGAAACAGAGTTAAGCACAGGCAAAATCCTAGAGGAAAACCTGGTTCGGTCTGCTTTACACCAGAGACAGAGAGGAATTCACATTTCAGCAGGACAATAACCTACAACACAAGGTCAAATCTACACTGGAGCTGTAGATTTGACCTTGTGTTAGAGGACATTGAGACTCGTCTCAAAGCCATCCTGCATTGTCCTGTTGGAAGGTGAAACTACGCCCCAGTCTGAGATCCTAAGCAGGTTTTCATCAAGGATCTCCCTGTACTTTGCTCAGTTAATCAGAGTCCTTTAGGTGCCTTTTGGCTAACTCCAAGCGGGCTGTCGTGCCTTTTACTGAGAAGTTGCTTCCGTCTGGCCACTCTACCATAAAGGCCTGATTGGTGGAGTGCTGCAGAGATGGTTGTCCTTCTGGAAGGTTCTCCCATCTCCCCAGAGGCACTCCAGCGCTCTGTGACCAACAGGTTGTTCATCATCTCTCTGACTGCTCAGTTTGTCCTGGCAGCCAGCTGTAGGAAGAGTCTTGGTGGTTCCAAATTTCTTCCATTTAAGAATGATGGAGGCCACTGTGTTCTTAGGGACCTTCAATGCTAAATCGTTTCTTTTTGGTACCCTTCCTCGAATCTGTAATATGGCTGTAACATAACAAAACGTGGAAAAAGTCAAGGGGTCACATACACGTGTTTAGCAGATGCTATTGCGGGTGGGACACTCGACCAATAACATTTTATTTGAGATGTATTCATTTGTCGTATTACGTTGCAAACCGTTATCTGTTGCAAAACGGAAAACGTTTTGCAACGAAAGCTAGTTTCTACTGGTGAAATTGAGCTAGGTCCCTCCCCGGTTCGTTCGTAGAGTAAAAGGTAACTGGTTGCAACGGACACCGACTAATGAAAAGCCTACACCTCTGGACTTTTCCAATAATAAATACAATGTTAGATACAGTATATTTCCTTTAACATCCTGTGTTGTGATCTTATTTGACCATTGGTATGTTCTAGGCTATTTTGAGACTAAGGAGCATCAGGTCTTGCCAGAATGTTTACTAATGGAATTTCCATAATTGTGTGAGAAATTACTCTGGGCCCGGTTCCTTGACGGAATTTATGCGTTTCCTACAACGACCGAGAGAAGGTTTGCTAAGTCCGTATGCCTCAATGATCTAAAGGGAAGCGCTGCTCTTGAATCAGCATGCTCCCTTTCCAATTCTACCTTAACATTAGAATTATTCCACATTACTGACAATCTAGAATTATTCCACATTACTGACAATCTAGAATTATTACACATTACTGACAATCTAGAATTATTACACATTACTGACAATCGATCAGTTACCATAGAGACATCGCCTATGGCTACAAATATTGAGGAAGCTTATTCTAATGCTTACCCTATAATAAACGCACTAAAACAAGATTGGGCACAGCATTGAGCACGTTACACATGAAATATATTGAGGCAAAAAAAAAATGACAGCGTATAAATAGCTAAATAAAATAACATGAAATTGATTTCAATATAATTCAAATAAATAGGCTATACTTAAAGTAATCTTCATTTGAAGCGTCTTTATATAATTTGGTTGTTATGCAAAGAAATTGCCACCTTTGTATTTGTAGTCACTCGCTCCATTTGGTGACAGATTCATGCAAATTTCGGATACAAGTTTTCGATATGGTTACTATATCAATATAATATTTTTGATGTAGTTTCCTCCGCCATTTCTTGCATAATGAATTTTTACCGACAAAGATCCCACCTTTGCCAGTGTATTTGTTTTGTCGACATTTGTAAAGTTAACCGAAAAATGTTCCGTTTCCATTGGGCCCGTCATGACATCTTTCATCCAACATGTACTTTACTCGCATAAAAAGTTGACGGAAACCAGGTTATAGGCACTTTCGTTCGGAAGTTATCGGTGACAGAAAGACAAATATGAGATCTGTGCATGAAGTGACGCGTTAGAGCAAAAAACATAATCTGATTTACTAAACCATTCTACCGAGTGACGGCTCTTGTACGCGTTTAGGCCGCACAGAGGCAGTCGTTGACTTGCGTTTTCAAGCGCAGCTTCAGCAACTATAGTTTAGAGAAACCGCTTTTGGGAAACCAGGCCATTTAATAAAAAGTATTAAGGTATACATAGCCTTTACTTTAGATGACGCCGTACAAAACTACTTTAATGATTAGTAGTAGCCTAGGCCTACATGGCTTATAAGGACCTATATTAAAACATGAAGGATTATGTTACAAAATCTGGGAGTAATGATTCATAAATGAAAAAACACATTCCATTTTAAATGCTTTATTTTAAAGTGTTATAAAGTGATACCAGTGTGGTTACATGATTTGATTGTCCATACAAACTCAATAATACTTCATTTTGGCAACAATACATTCCATTCATAAAGTGCAACATTCTTCATAACACCATTGTGCTACCAGTGTAATACATCAGCTCTGTACCAAAGTAAACCCCCATCCCATTGCTGACGAGGAACGTTCTATCAAATCTGTTCAGCAGGAGCTCAAAACATCCAGTGCATTATAGGTGTCCATTCCAATACATTATTCTAGGCTCAATAGGCCTTTCCATCCAGTTCGGATTATTACTTTTCACAAGTTTCCCCAAAAGTATATATTTTTTCTACTGCATGTGTCCATTCTAGATGTTCACGGTCCGAGGACTGGATCAGTGTAGTTTTCTCTGAGCGTTGGGTCCCTCTCCCACCAGCTGGCTACCATCTAAAAATCAATAATACTTCCTCTGATCAATACATTTATTGATGTGATCTAAGATGGTTAGAATGACCAGGTGTCATGGTACATTTACCTGGTGTTGGGTTAGAGAAGAGGAAGAGTAGAATGAGATGATTAAAGTGAAAAAAAGTGAGTGAGTGAGAGGAGTGAATATACCTGAGAGAGGTGGAGAGGAGGGAGAGAGGTGGAGAGGAGTGGAGAGGAGGGAGAGAGGCGGAGAGGAGTGGAGAGGAGGGAGAGAGGCGGAGAGGAGTGGATATACCTGAGAGAGGCGGAGAGGAGTGGATATACCTGAGAGAGGCGGAGAGGAGTGAATATACCTGAGAGAGGCGGAGAGGAGTGAATATACCTGAGAGAGGCGGAGAGGAGTGAATATACCTGAGAGAGGCGGAGAGGAGTGAATATACCTGAGAGAGGCGGAGAGGAGTGAATATACCTGAGAGAGGCGGAGAGGAGTGAATATACCTGAGAGAGGCGGAGAGGAGTGAATATACCTGAGAGAGGCGGAGAGGAGTGAATATACCTGAGAGAGGCGGAGAGGAGTGAATATACCTGAGAGAGGCGGAGAGGAGTGAATATACCTGAGAGAGGCGGAGAGGAGTGAATATACCTGAGAGAGGCGGAGAGGAGTGAATATACCTGAGAGAGGCGGAGAGGAGTGAATATACCTGAGAGAGGCGGAGAGGAGTGAATATACCTGAGAGAGGCGGAGAGGAGTGAATATACCTGAGAGAGGCGGAGAGGAGTGAATATACCTGAGAGAGGCGGAGAGGAGTGAATATACCTGAGAGAGGCGGAGAGGAGTGAATATACCTGAGAGAGGCGGAGAGGAGTGAATATACCTGAGAGAGGCGGAGAGGAGTGAATATACCTGAGAGAGGCGGAGAGGAGTGAATATACCTGAGAGAGGCGGAGAGGAGTGAATATACCTGAGAGAGGCGGAGAGGAGTGAATATACCTGAGAGAGGCGGAGAGGAGTGAATATACCTGAGAGAGGCGGAGAGGAGTGAATATACCTGAGAGAGGCGGAGAGGAGTGAATATACCTGAGAGAGGCGGAGAGGAGTGAATATACCTGAGAGAGGCGGAGAGGAGTGAATATACCTGAGAGAGGCGGAGAGGAGTGAATATACCTGAGAGAGGCGGAGAGGAGTGAATATACCTGAGAGAGGCGGAGAGGAGTGAATATACCTGAGAGAGGCGGAGAGGAGTGAATATACCTGAGAGAGGCGGAGAGGAGTGAATATACCTGAGAGAGGCGGAGAGGAGTGAATATACCTGAGAGAGGCGGAGAGGAGTGAATATACCTGAGAGAGGCGGAGAGGAGTGAATATACCTGAGAGAGGCGTAGAGGAGTGAATATACCTGAGAGAGGCGGAGAGGAGTGAATATACCTGAGAGAGGCGGAGAGGAGTGAATATACCTGAGAGAGGCAGCGGGAGGAGTGAATATACCTGGGAGAGGCAGAGGGAGGAGTGAATATACCTGGGAGAGGCAGAGGGAGGGAGAGAGAGAGAGAGGAGTGAATATAACTGGGAGAGGCAGAGGGAGGAGTGAATATACCTGGGAGAGGCAGAGAGGAGTGAATATACCTGAGAGAGGCAGAGGGAGGGAGGGAGAGAGAGAGAGAGAGAGAGAGAGAGAGAGGAGTGAATATACCTGGGAGAGGCAGAGGGAGGGAGAGAGAGAGAGGAGTGAATATAACTGGGAGAGGCAGAGGGAGGAGTGAATATACCTGGGAGAGGGAGAGAGGAGTGAATATACCTGAGAGAGGCAGAGGGAGGAGAGAGAGAGAGAGAGAGAGAGAGAGAGAGAGAGAGAGAGAGAGAGAGAGAGAGAGAGAGAGAGAGAGAGAGGAGTGAATATACCTGGGAGAGGCAGAGGGAGGAGTGAATATACATGGGAGAGGCAGAGGGAGAGAGGAGTGCAGAAACCCCTACAAAAACTATCATTTTTGAAAATGCAGTAAAAGTGCAGTAATTGCAGTCAACTGTGGTATTTGACGCAGTGATTGCAGAATAACTGAACTGCACTCTAACTGCAGTTATACTGCAAAATGACTGCAGTAAACATGCTTTATTTTGAACGCAGTATTTTCTGCATATTGCAGTTCTACTGCACTTTGACTGCCATCTTTAAGGGAAGGCTGAAAAGAGTGCGTGAGCTTTTTAACTCAACAGTGCCTCTTGTAAGTGGAGTCCATTTTATCATTCACAGTGCCAATCCCCTCCAATGAGAAATACATCACACACACACACACTTACTGTGCGTGAGTCCGTGGTGGAACGTTCCGGGAGCGGTGCCAGTGACCAGGGCGTCTTTGGAATGTTGTGATTGGGTCAGCGTTCCCATTGTTCCTGGTCCAAAGGCGGAGAGCGGAAAGCCCAGGGCATGGAGTAGAGGGATTCCAGGAAGACCTGGAGTGGGTTTTTCTCCTGGAGTGGGCAAGCTCAGAGCAGACACCTCGGAAACAAACAAACAAACAACAGCACCCAATTCACTTTACAGTGCACTACTTTTGACCAGAGCCCTGGGAAAAGACTGCCTATTAATTTAAATATAAACCAATTAGTTTCAGAATCCTGAACTTACAAATAAAGCAAACGGATTTATTCATCACAACCACATAATGCATTCTACCCGTCTTGCAACTTTGAATAATGTGGTTACCCGTTTCTTCTTCTTCGGTGGTGGAGGAGGGCGGCTGTTCTGGAGTGAAAGGTCCGACGTCACTGCTAGGTGCCCCTGGGAAATGTAGTCTTTGTGGATCTGGCCCTGCACCAGCACTTGGTCAGCTAGCACAGTCAGAGGAGACTGGGAGTGAGTGTTGGCTTTGGCTGACATGCTGACACGCTCAGGCTTGAAATCAATGTAGGGGGTCGACACAGTGATGGGGAAACCAAAATCAGCCCCGCCACGCTCCTCACCCCTCAGCCCAGCTAGCTCCTCCCCCACAACCCCTAAAGAGGGGGGTTTGAGGATGCAACCCTGGTCCAGAAAGTCATCTAGATTCTGGGGGGCTGTGGATACACCCGAGCCCAGGAGCGGTGATCCATTCTGTGGTTGAGCTCCCAGGAAAGCCTGAGGCTCCACTGGCCCACTGGAGGTCCCTGAAAGAGTTGAAGCAGTGCCCAAAGAGGACTGTTTCTTCTCTGACTTCAACTTCCTCTTCACTCTGGGAAGTAAAACACTTTTTCCTTTAGTAAAATTACTTATTGTACTCCTTACAAAAACAATTTGCATCTGTGTGATGCAGTCAGACAGAGCTACAGGGAGTGCAGGCTTTAGCTACAGCCCAGCACCAACTCACTGGTTGAGCTATTTTTGGCTTTGGGGATGACCAGTGAAATATACTTGCAGGAGCGCATGCTACAGGTGGGAGTTGCTATGGTGACCAGCAAGCTGAGATAAGGCGGGGATTTACCTAGTAAAGACTTATAGATGACCTGGAGCCAGTGGGTTGGGTGACGAATATGTAGTGAGGGCCAGCCAACGAGAGAATACAGGTCACAGTGGTGGGTAGTGTACGGGGCTTTGGTAACAAAACGGATGGCATTGTGATAGACTACATCCAATTTGCTGAGTAGAGTGTTGGAGGCTATTTCGTAAATGACATCGCCAAAGTCAAGTAACGATAGAATAGTCAGTTTTACAAGGGCATGTTTGGCAGCATGAGTGAAATTATCATATATTTATCGGTGGTAACAGTGTTTCCTAGGCTCAGTGCAGTGGGCAGCTGGGTGGAGCTGCTCTTATTCTCCATGGACTTTAGTGTCCCAAAACTTTTTGGAGTTAGTGCTACAGGATGCACATTTCTGTTTGAAAAAGCTACCCTTTGCTTTTCTAACTGACTGTGTATATTGGTTCCTGACTTCCCTGAAAAGTTGCAGATCACTGGGGCTGTTCGGTGCTAATGCAGTACTCCACAGGATGTTTTTGTGTTGGTCAAGGGCAGTCAAGTCTGGAGTGAACCAAGGGCTATATCTGTTCTTAGTTCTACATTTTCTGAATGGGGCATGCTTATTTAAGATGTTGAGGAAATCCCGTTTAAAAAGAACAACCGGGCATCCTCTACTGACAGGATGATAAAGAGTTTAGTGGATGCTGCCATAGAGATCTTATGAAAGAATCATTTTTGGTATTAGAATTCCATGGACGATACTTACGGCTGTATAGCTGTAGTGAGGCAGTGGACTCGTCTAGTCTCCTTCAGCAGCACTCTGAGGAACCAAAACATTATTAAAAGATACATTAACAAGTGAAGAGGAATATTTTAAAGTTGTGCCTGTTTGTACCTGGGCTGCATCCACCCTTTAGGCCAGAGGGGTTTGACCTCTGTCTCCAGGAAAGCTTTGAGGAAGTCCTCCGGTCCCTGCGCCTCAGTTTTCCCCTTCTCCACTTCCAATCTGTCCATCTGCACCCGAACCGCACTGCACAGGCACTCCCTATAGAGCAACACAGGATAGTCACTGTAGGTGTTTATACGTGTGTGTGTGTGTTGAAAGAATGATGAGTAAACATTCAGAACAAAGAGACACCTTATCTCTTCATTCCATCTGAATTTCTTCCTGGGGATCACCACTCTTTTACCACTCCTCTCCTCCCCCTCCTCCTCCTCTGATCCAGTGTTCTCCTTCAGTTCTCGCTCTTTACTCTCCGCCACCATCCTGGAACGGTCAGATTTTTTTATTTCACCTTTATTTAACCAGGTAGGCCAGTTGAGAACAAGTTCTCATTTACAACTGGGACCTTGTCAAGACAAGTTACACATGGGAATAAACAAACGTACAGTCAATAACACAATAGAAAATATATGTGTGCAAATGTAGTAAGATTAGGAAGGTAAGGCAATAAATAGGCCATAGTGGCGAAATAATTACAAATTTGCATTAACACTGGAGTGATAGATGTGCAGATGATGATGTGCAAATAGAGATACTGGGATGCAAATGAGCAAAAATAATAAAATATGGGTATGAGGTAGTAGTGTGGGCTATTTACAGATGGGCTGTATACAGGTGCAGTGATCGATAAGCAGCTCTGACAGCTGATACTTAAAGTTATTGAGCGAGATGGTAGTCTCCAGCTTCAGTGATTTTTGCAATTTGTTCCAGTCATTGGCAGCAGAGAACTGGAAGGAATGGCAGCCAAAGGAGGTGTTGGCTTTGGGGGTGACCAGTGAGATATACCTGCTGGAGCGCATGCTACGGGTGGGTGTTGCTATGGTGACCAGCGAGCTGAGATAAGCAGGGATTTACCTAGCAAAGACTTATGACCTGGAGCCAGTGGGTTTGTCGACGAATATGTAGTGAGGGCCAGCCAACGAGAGAATACAGGTCTCAGTGGTGGGTAGTATATGGAGCTTTGGTAACAAAACGGATGGCACTGTCATCCAATTTGCTGAGTAGAGTGTTGGAGGCTATTTTGTAAATGACATCGCCGAAGTCAAGGATCGGTAGGATGGTAAGTTTTACAAGGGCATGTTTTGCAGCATGAGTGAAGGAGGCTTTGTTGTGAAATAGGAAGCCGATTCTAGATTTAATTTTGGATTAGAGATGCTTAATGTGAGTCTGAAAGGAGAGTTTACAGTCTAACCAGATGCCTAGGCCAGCCAGGTCAGGTTAGATAGGCAGGCAGCTAGCCAGATCAGGTTAGATAGGCAGACAGCCAGCCAGATCAGGTTAGATAGGCAGGCAGATCAGGTTAGATAGGCAGCCAGCCAGCCAGATCAGGTTAGATAGGCAGCCAGCCAGCCAGATCAGGTTAGATAGCAGCCAGGTTGTCACCACAGACTAGCAAGATCACTCCAAGTTGCACATGAAGTTGACTAGGATTTATTATGTTGTGTGTGTTGATGATAGTTGCCATGGTGACGTACTTAGCGGCGTGGGCCTGGCAGTCGTCGTGGTAACGGGAGATCTGTTCCGGCATCGCCTTGTCGATCGCCTGCCTCAACCTCTGGAGGGGCTCCTCCTAACACACACACACACACACACTTGTGCCTGAACACACACACCAGAGGAAGAACTATCATGCGTTACCTGGGTGGGTCGTGTTTGTGTATTACCCGTGTCAGCAGTAGTTTCTTGACCCGTTTGAGCAGTGTGTCTCTGCTGCAGGGGAGGAATGAGGCCAGGTGTGTGTACACCTTAGAACGCACCTGGCCACTCACATCTCTGCACTGCAGCTCAATGCTGAGGACCACACACACTAATCGTAAAGCTGAACACTTATGGACATGTAAAAAATAAAAACATCAAGTCAGTTCCACAAATTGTATAAGCTATGTCCTTGATAGTAGTTTAAACATGAAACCAAACCAAGTGACTTACTCCAGCAGGATAGTGTTGACCTCTGGGGTGAAGAACTTGACTTTTGACTCTCCCTCCAAACCCTTAGCAGCCTGAACAAGATCAACAAATACATAAATCAATCAAATCAATGATGTGATGCTCAATAAGGGCACAGCATAAAGCAAAGCCCAGTGTCTGATACCATACCAGGGCCAGGTCTTGAGTTCTCTTCTCCATGGCTGGAGACAAACCTTCAGGCAGGGGAGTGGGCTGGACCTGGGGGCCAGAGACTGGCTGTGGCTGGGGCTGTGTAGATGGTTTTGGGGCCTGGGGCTTGGAGATAGATTCAGGGACAAGGTCGATCTGGTCCTGGGGTTGAGGAACAGAGTATATGGGGGTCTGGGTCAGATGTTTCTGGGTGTGGCTCTCCAGGGTGGAAGCAGAGGAGTCAACCCTAGCATCTCCACAGAGTCCTGGAACAACAGTATAGTGAATTATATTGTATGTTGTGATTATTGGACTTCAAAACGTACCATTATGAACACAAAACAAATGTACATAAAAATAGATAAAGTATTGTAAAGTATCAAACCGTTCAATTCCTTGTAGGCCAAGGACTTGGTGTGGACCTCTTGATTGGTTAAGGTCATGGCAACGACTACCTGATTGGCCAGCGTGTCATTGGAGGCGTCCAATAGGGTGTCTAGATCGAGGTCAAAGTCCACAGTGCTGGCTGCCTGGAGAAACGCCCTGTCATTGGTCGATCCGATCAAGCTGAGCAGAGGGTCCGCCATGTTGGCCCCACCCCCAGCAGGGTCTGCTGAAACAGGGGGGGTTGTGGGTAGTGTAGTCATTGGAAATACTCCTTGGCTCTTGTCCAGACAAAGCTTCTGTTGTTCTCCCTCTTTCTCTCTTTTTACTTTCTCTTTGTCTTTCTGTTTCTGGAACTTTCTCAACATGTCTGTGACACTCAGAGGACCAGCAGGCTTTTTTCTCTTCTTCTTCGGTTTCTCCTCCCACATGTTCTTGTCAGGTAGAACACTGGGGAAGAAAGAGCAAAGAGGATGAGAGAACAGAGCGTGAACACGAGAGAGCACACAGAGAGAGAGAGAGAGCACACAGAGAGAGAGAGAGCACACAGAGAGAGAGAGAGCACACAGAGAGAGAGAGAGCACACAGAGAGAGAGAGAGCACACAGAGAGCATGGGATGTATCAGACATTGATTGTCCATTTACTGTGAAGGAAAGGGGTTTCAGTCTCTCACCCCGCGCTTGACACTGGGGGGGTTTCAGTCTCTCACCCTGCGATTGACAGTGGGGGGGGTTCAGTCTCTCACCCCGCGTTTGACACTGGGGGGGGTTCAGTCTCTCACCCCGCGTTTGACACTGGGGGGGGTTCAGTCTCTCACCCTGTGTTTGACACTGGGGGGGGCGGGGGGTTCAGTCTCTCACCCTGTGTTTGACACTGGGGGGGGGGTTCAGTCTCTCACCCTGTGTTTGATACTGGGGGGTTTTCAGTCTCCACCCGTCCATAGTCTTTCCTCTTCTCCGGCTTCATTTCTCCCTCCTCCTTCCTGCGTTTCTAGAAAAAAAACAAAAAATGACATCTGAACTGGAACATTTTATATTCACCAACTCAATATAGTTATGATCATACATATTGTCCGCATCCCAAATAGCACCCTCTTTCTGGTCAAAAGTAGAACACAATAGGGACTAGGATGCCATTTGGTTTGGGATGCAGCCATAGAGTTCTTATTACCTTAGGGGGCTTGGGTTGTTGGTTCTTGGTCATGAAGTCGTCATCAGTCTCAGTATCGGAGGCCTGGCGGAACTGAAGCGGTCCAGAGTTGACATAGAACCCTCCCAGCTTGGTGTTCAGTGATGCTGGGACCAACTCATCATACTGGAGAGAGACGACAAAAAGGGGGTGATATTAAAATACTATACAATGGTAACCTGTGTATTATAAAATTATAAACTATAAATATTTATACAGTACTGAGAGCTAAGTATCCATGCAACTATAACACGGAACAGGAAGAAACGCAAAGCGAAACGCGAAACGAAACGAAACCGGAAGAAACACGAAACCAGAAGAAACACGAAACGAAACCAGAAGAAACACGGGAAGCAGAAGAAATACGAAACGAAACCAGAAGAAATACGAAACCAGAAGAAACACGATAAACGGAACCAGAAGAAACATGATAAACGGAACCAGAAGAAACATGATAAGTGAACATACTGCCTCTGAGTTGTCAATGAAAGAGTCTTCGTTGTCATAGCCATAGCCTATATCAACTAGATCCTGAATACGATCCTTCTTACGCTTGTTCCCACCTCCCTGGAGAGAGAAAGACAGGGGGTTCATCAAGGCATTAAAACAATGACAATGAATACATCCCAAATGGCACCCTAATCCCTAAAGTTCTGGTCAAAAGTAGTGCACTATGCAGGGAATTGGGTTCCATTTGGGACGAAACCAATGTTTAAACAGTCTTAAGGCCAAGCACCACACACTAATAGTTTTTTTGTTTGTTTATCATAGACAAACTTACCAGTTTAATGTAGACAAATATAATACTTTTTTGTATACTTTTTTCTGTAATATTGTAGTAAAGTATGCAGATCACAAAAATCCGTTATTCTGTACACTGGATGAAGTCAGCCTAAATATTTTTTGTTTAATGTTGTTACGTAATTCCAGGGCTGGACTTACACATGGACGAATGTTGATAAATACTTTTTTCCTCTTTCTATCTGTGAAATATTAAAGAAAGGTAGGTAAAAAACATTTTTGGCAATTTTTTCTTATAACATCTAGAATAAACCTTTAACAACATAACATAAATTCCCTATGTAATTTATTATTATATATTTTAAACTTTTAATATTTTAAGTCTTAACGGACTTGCCTAGTTAAATAGATACATTTTAAAAAACTAAGAAAGTCAGTTAAGAACAAAATGTCATTTACAATGACGGCCTACACCGGCCAAACTCGGACGACGCTGGGCCAATTGTACGCCGCCCTATGGGACGCCCAATCACGACCGTTGTGATACAGCCTGGATTCTTACTACATATAGTCCTGTTTAACATTCTCTATGAAATGGGCTTTAAATGGTGTGATTCAATGTAGTGATCTTTGAAATTATGGATGTCCATTTAAAAAGGTTGTTACAACTCATGACACTATGATTACAGTGGTATGATAAACTAACAAAAATATACATTATCATCTTCGAAATAAAAACATAAATACATCTCAAAATTGAAATTGAAATTAAAGAAATGTAATTTCAACCTGTAGTGCCTGGCCTTAATATTAGGCTCGTAACACCAAATAATAAGATACAAATCCACTCACATATTTCTCCTCGAATTTCCTGGCAATAGCTTCAAGTTCATCCTTATCTCTGTTCTCCTGGTCAATGGTGTTTGATACATCTTTGTCTGAAACGCTCTTCTGGAAAATAGTTCATTTATTATTTGCGTCAATGAAACGAATTTTGGATAATACATGTGGCTAGTGTACTTGTTGATTTAACATTAATAATTGATCAATCACACATCTGAACAGAGTGTATTTCTCACCTTTTTGTTAACAAGTTCAGGGTAGTAGAACTCAGGACACCTACGCTGGTCTGGTTCAAACAGCGTCAGGACAAAGCGTTCTGTCTTAACCCGTTTGGTTGGACTACCCTGAGAAGACAAGGTCGATGTGGCTACAGGTTGTTTCGTTGGACTGCCCGGGGAATTTGAAGTCGACGCAGCTACTGGCGTAACGGTGGCCGCCTGTTGCGTTGCCTCTTTAGGGGGTAATTCTGGTTTAACCACCACGGCTGACTGCAGGGGGACATTACCGGACAGAGTGGTCAGTTGAACTCTTCGTGGTTCGGCCATGGCAGCGAACAATAGACCATCGGAACATCCGAGTCCCGCTGAACTAGTAACGGGCCAAATAACTTCAGCGGACACAACTCCCCGCCAATAATCAGCAGCAGGTGTCTGCTAGCGTTTCACCTGGGCTGCGTTCAGTACGAAAAAACGTATTGTAACCAGAGAGCAAGAGGTGAAGCGAGAGGATTTACTCCGCCCAAAACTGTCCACATGAGATAAGACCTTTTTTTGTATGGAGGTCTATGAGAGAGTGTCGAATTACCTGAGGCTTATTTGGTCGAATAGTAGTTTCGTAATGTTTAGGCTGTTACACATGTACTGATTTAAGTGGACACACGTGGCATTCGGGCAACTATGAAAAACAATTTAGTTGTGCATAATGTTCACACACATATCTGCCCTCTCATTGCCTGGAATGGTCCCATCTGATCTCACCTGCCGTTAATCATTGGAAAACACTATTTTCACGGCACTTCGATACCTAAGTGACTTTTTTTGTAGCAGGTTAGGAGACTGAGGTTAAGGTTAGAAAAAGGGTTACCTAACCTGCTACGAATTTCCATTGTCAGAGCGGTCAATCGGCTATCTTGTCAATATAATTACAGTGGAGGCTGCTGAGGGGAGGACGGCACAAAATAATGTCTGGAACGGAGCAAATGGAATGGCAATGTATTTGATATATCACTAATTCCGCTCCAGCCATTACCATGAGCCCATCCTCCCCAATTAAGGTGCCACCAACCTCCTGTTGTATAATAGAACATATTTGCTGCAACGTTCAATTAAACGGAAACGGTGCTGTTCTGAACGACCAGTTGCAAAACGGGGAGGGGTTGGGTTGTGGGTTGGGAATTCTTCTTCGTTGGGGTTTTATGGCGATGTGCATACCAATATTGGTGTCACCTACCGGGCTGGAGTGTGATGTTCTAAATTATGCACTCTAGTCCAGGATTTCTCAAACGTTTTGTTTTTCCCCCAAGCAAACCGGCGACCAAGGGACCTCCATTATATGTTAGAAGAAAAACACGTCTTGTCTTGTCATCAGGTGAATGATAATGGAAAGTAGAAGTAATCAACATTTTTAAATGAATAGACAGTTTCAATATTTTGACCTCCCCACAGTTCATTGGAAGAGGAAGTGTAAACATATTTATTTTAATTTATTTAACTAGGCAAGTCAAGAAAAGGTAAAATACTACCGGGGACAGGGGCTTGGATTAAAAATAAATAAAAATAAATAAAATATAAATATAGGACCAAACACACATCACGACAAGAGAGACAAAACAACACCACCAAAAGAGATACCCAAGACAACAACATAGCAAGGCAGCAACACATGACAACACAGCATGGTAGCAACGTAACATGACAACAACATGGTAGCAACACAAAACATGGTACAAACATTATTGGGCACAGACAACAGCTCAAAGGGCAAGAAGGTAGAGATGACAATACATCACACAAAGCAGCCACAACTGACAGTAAGAGTGTCCATGATTGAGTCTTTGAATTAAGAGACTGAGATAAAACTGTCCAGTTTTAGTGTCTGTTGCAGCTCGTACCAGTCGCTAACTGCAGCAAACTGAAAAGACGAGCGACCCAGGAATGTGTGTGCTTTGGGGACCTTTAACAGAATGTGACTGGCAGAACGGGTGTTGTATGTGGAGGATGAGGGCTGCAGTAGATATCTCAGATAGGGGGGAGTGAGGCCTAAGAGGGTTTTATAAATAAGCATCAACCAATGGGTCTTGTGACGGGTATACAGAGATGACCAGTTTACAGAGGAGTATAGAGTGCAGTGATGTGTCCTATAAGGAGCATTGGTGGCAAAGCTGATGGCCGAATGGTAAAGAACATCTAGCAGCTCGACAGCACCCTTACCTGCCGATCTATAAATCATATCTCCGTAATCTAGCATAGTCATCTGAATCAGGGTAGTTTGGTAGCTGGAGTGAAAGAGGAGCAATTACGATAGAGGAAACCAAGTCTAGATGTAACTTAGCCTACAGCTTTGATATGTGCTGAGAGAAGGACAGTGTACCGTCTAGCCATACTCCCAAGTACTTGTATGATGTGACTACCTCAAGCTTTAAACCCTCAGAGGTAGTAATCACACCTGTGGGGAGAGGGGCATTCTTCTTACCAAACCACATGACCTTTGTTTTGAAGGTGTTCAGAACAAGGTTAAGGGTAGAGAAAGCTTGTTGGACACTAAGAAAGATTTGTTGCAGAGCATTTAACACAAAATTCAGGGAGGGGCCAGCTGAGTATAAGACTATCATCTGCATATAAATGGATGAGAGAGCTTCCTGCTGCCGGAGCTATGTTAAACTCTAACATAGTATATTAGCTGAAAGGTATCTTGGTAACATAGAGAAAATGTTGCTGTTATAAAGCTAATTTCCAGCAATTCTACACAGTTTGGCATGACGCTGAGACAATTTTGCAGTTTTATAGCAAATTTCCTGAAATTCTATGCATTGTGCCATGGCTAATGCTGTGTCACTTTGCTCAAACATTATAACAAAATGCTCACTTTATAATTTTATTTTGGATTCTCCCTGACTGTCTAGCTTTTATTTGATTGTTAGTTCTCGAAGATGGTATTATTTAAAAAAATATGTATATTTAGTTCTATATCTTTTCAAACAAACAGTTTTTCCATAAAAAAGTTGCCAGCCTAAGAATTTTCTATACAGAAAAAACGATTACGGTAATTTCCTCCATTTTTAAGGGATTGTCATTTTGGCAATGAAGCTATTTATTTACTTACCCAGAGTTGGATTAACAACAACAGCTAGCATGCTAACTGTTCTTGTAGACTTCCAGTCATTGCGCTAACGCTAGTTAGCATTGGCTCGTGAAACTACCTCTATCTTCCTTCATACTGGACACAGAGCCATACACACTTAGTGGCCTGGAGGGTAGGAGCGTTGGGTCAGCGACCAAAGGTTTCTGGATCGAATCCCCGAGCTGACAAGGTAAAAATATGCCATTCTGCTCCTGAATAAGGCAGTTAACCTACTGTTTCCCGGGCGCTGAAGACATGGATGATTAAGGCACCTCTCTGATTCAGAGGTTAAATGCAGAAGATGCATTCAGTTGTACAACTGACTAGTATCCCTTCCCTTTATCCAAGATGTTCTGTTGCAGCTAGGGATATTCATAAAATTGTCTTTTTTTCACATAAAATATCTCCCCCAAAATCGCCTACCCCCTGCAATAACTCCGCAGACACCGGTTTGATAACCCCTGCTCTAGTCTTGTGTGGCATTCACTTATTGTGGCCACTAGATGGCGGTGATATAGCTTAAAGCCATTTTCACACCATAGCATCCTATTTTAAGAAGAAGACAATGCTTGTATCCAAAGATTAATTGTTAATGAGGTTTAAATCTTGTAAAACAACAGGGGAATTTGTTAATTTGAATTTCATACTAGTTTTATTATTTAAAATTGTAACATGAATTACATCATTCAAGTCACTATTGTCCCGAAGTGAATGGGTTTATTGGTCTTTATTGAAGTCACACCTGACAACGGAGGACGTTCCAAGCG
Organism: Thymallus thymallus; assembly: GCA_023634145.1. Taxonomy (NCBI): domain Eukaryota; kingdom Metazoa; phylum Chordata; class Actinopteri; order Salmoniformes; family Salmonidae; genus Thymallus; species Thymallus thymallus. Next base: position 29,096 of record JAKYLM010000296.1, read on the forward strand.
AGTTGGTAGGGGCGAGGGGGTGGTTTGGGATTCAATGATTGGCTGATCGCTCCCAACCCACATCCCCACACAGTTGATTACTTTAAAATTGTGGAAGCCCTTAAATAACATTTCCGGTACTTTTGTATACTTTTTAGCCAGTAGTTCTGAAAGCAGCTCTCATGAGCCAAGTCACCTATGTGGAGATATGCACCACATCATTGCTCTCTCTATCTCTCTGCTGTCATTGCATCATGCGCATCTTGCTAGCTGTCACTCATATGGCGAGGAGATGAAGCTCATTGGTTGAACTCGAATTGCTAGGGGTCTGACCCATGTGTGGGAAAATAGAGCAGAACAGCTTCTAGAAAAACAGTCGCTTTCAAACTAGGGATTTAGTGGCGATGTGGGGTAAACTGAGGTAAATCAGTAATTCTGCTCATAGATTATGCATGTATGAACTACACATTGACACAGCCAGCCCAAAGCTGGAAGTGTAAAAAATACTTAGTAGTTAATGGCACTGTCCATGCTAAAATGGTTTATATCCATGTTGAGTCCTCTAACTATCTCTATGAGTTTGGCCTAGTTTGCACATCAGCTTTCATCAGGGCGTGACCCATTGCGCGCTTGCGTCACACCTGTCGTCCACACCTCACGTGAGGGGTTAATTGGGGGTCAAACAGACCATGGTGTTTTCCCCTAGTTACCACAGCCACAAAGTCATATCGTAAGAATTAATGAAAACAAAAAATATTTTTTAGTTCTTAATTTCAAGTTAGGCACATGGTTAGCAGTGTGGTTAAGGTTATGTTTAAAATAATATTTTAAGAAGATAAATAGTATAAATGGGCGTGGTTTATGACGCTGTGGCTGTGGTAACTAGTGATGACCGAAAATGTTCGGTGTTTGTCAGGTGAGCGCGCGTCTCACCTTGTCCTCGGTAAGAAATCACACCTTTTGATCCTATCCTTCTGGTGGCAGTAGCTCGAGTTTGCACCGGAGCTAGGTCTAACATGAGGGCTACCCACCGTAACCACCACCGTTACAACATATGTATCCTATCCTTTTTCGTATTTTTCATGTGTTCTAAGTTTACCCGAACCGACGGGAAAATGGCCACCATTCCTACCAATCCCTCTGCTTCATCACAATCACAACTCGGCGGGAGAAGTCGCCGAAATCACCATAACACTAGGCAGAAAAGCCATCAGGAGCCGCTTCACAGGCTGCTGACAGAAGCGCAGAAGGCCGACCAGAACTTGCAATACATGTTAAGTTTGTATAAGAGCGCGGCCGACCCGGATGGAAGGCCTAAACAGCATCAGCTTTTCGGGTCGAACACAGTGCGTCTGCTGCGACCCACCACCACCCAGCTGTGGTCTCTGACAGCGTCTTCAGGTGAGACACGAACAGTGTGTAAAATAACAAGCGGTTGTCATCCTACAGGTTTTGTCCACCTGATTATATTAAATTACAGTGGTAAGGGTAGGCCTGTTGTACAACTGTTGTTCATTGTCATTCATAATAACAATTTATAAACCGTTATGTAGGCTACCATTGTCAACCCTCCATCTACCTTCTCTCTTTCTCTCAATCATTTTTACCTCCCCTGCCTCTTCATCCTCTGTGATTCCATTTTCTCTCTCCCTATATACATTTATCTCCCTGCATGTTCTCTCTCTCTCTCCCTCCAGTCCTGCGCTACACCTACACAGTGGAGTATGACCTCCAATCCCTCTCCCTGGAGCAACTAGTGAGAGCCTCCTTTGTCCACCTCCGTCCTTCCAATACTTCCAGGACGCCCCACCCCTCCCCTCTCCGCTGCAGGGCCAGAGTCACCTCACTAGGGAATGATAGCTGGACAAGCCCCCCTGGAGGTCTGGTCACCCTGGAGCCGCATCAGCAGTGGACAGAAACTGAAATCACAGATCAACTCACCACACAGGTGGTAATGCTGACCCAGGGAAGGCCAAAGCAGGGGAGTTACCTGACCCTCTCGGCCCAGTATTGGTGCTTGGATCCTGGGCATCGGAGGAGCGAGGCCTGGGGTGGCCTGTGGATGATCAGAGGGCGAGGGGGACACAGGAGGGGGCGGAGGGCAGCCTCCGGAAATCACCTTGATGCCCCTGCTCTCCTTCTCTTCCTCAATGAAGAGGAGGAACCCAGAGAGTTGAGGGCGGCAACCCGAACGGGGGGGTCCAGTTTGGGTGGTCCGACTCCGGAGCCCCACCACATCTTCGCCCCCCGACCCCGTCGCTCCAACGGCCCTAATCCCCCAGGCAGCATCGTAGCCGACATCCCCAACTACCGAAAACACAAGAAACCCTCACCCAAGAACCAGTGCAAGCTCCACTCCTACCGGGTCACCTTCGCCGCGTTAGGCCTGGTCAAATACCTCGCCCCACACCAGTACAACCCTGGCTACTGTAAAGGAGACTGCCCCAGAATCCTCCACTACGGCCTCAACCCGTCCAACCATGCCATCATGCAGAACCTGATTAAAGGGAAGGGGATGGAGGAGGTGCCATCGCTGTCTTGCGTACCATATAAGTACAAGCCCATCAGTGTGCTGATGCTGCTGGACGACAACAAGACAGTTGATTATAAGGAGATCCCTGACATGATAGCTGAGTCCTGCACCTGCCGGTAGTTAGAGAGATGATGATGATGGTGGGGGGTACTTAGGATCGTGAACCCCCCCTCCCTTACACACTTAAAGCTATTTAAAGACATGTGGGCTGGGAGGGGAGGGGAGGGGAGGCCAGTCCCCCTCTTCATCACTCTAGAGACTGGGGCTTAGCTTACCCTCCCTGTCACGTCTGTTCCTCGTAACCCTGAGTTTGAGAGATCCGCATCCCTCCCTGGTCACACTCCGCACTGGCTTCAGCTGCCCCATATCACACTGTAGAGAGGAGGGAAGAGACTCAGGGAGGGGGAGGGGGTTCCACAAAAACCAATTACCTCATTGCCTTCTTTAACATGCTCTGTGTACAGGTGTATATTACAATCACTGGACTAGTAAATTAGTCATATGGGACTGAAGGTGCTTAGCTTCACGTTGAACCCTTTGGAGGGGAGAAAGAATAACTAAAGCCCCCTGGTCACACCACCCAAAAGCTCTGTGGGTAGTGAAGTCTAATGTGCCAATGGTCGTGTGATGATGAAATGATGGGCTGGATAAATATGTTGTTGCGTGTACAGGAATGGTCAATCCTGGCGTTCTGCTTTAACCAATCAGCGGTTTTTTTTTTCAATTTTTTTTTTTTTTTTTAATCTTGTCATCTGGACACAGAAAGTGAGTGATGGAACCCCATAACCTGATTGGCTGAGTGAGTGATAGAACACACAACGTGATTGGCCAGAGACTAAGCTTCATAAGATATGTATCCACACACTTTGTGTTGTTGGCATGTTGGGCCCCTCTAACAGTTTGGGTGTCTGCCCTAAAATTAAATACAACATTTAATAAAGCATTTTAAAATAACAAAAATGGTAGCCGACCTTTTTCGGTGCCTCTCTTTATATTGAGCTATGGGAAATAAAATGGCCTTAAGGACTCAATGGAGTCTTGCTAGACTTGAAGTGTGTTCCAAATGGCACCCTATTCCTTGTAGTCCACTACTTTTGAACAGGACCCATAGGGTAGTTATACACTACATAAGGAATAGGGTACCATTTGGGACGTAGCCTTGGAGTCTGCTGCTTCTTTCCGAAACCACAGATGTTGCTAATATTTCTGGGCCGAGGGTGTGGGGAGCGGGAGGGAGGGAGAATAAGTGCAGTATCACGGTCAATAGCTTGTCTCGGTAAAGAAACCAGGGAAAGTGCAATGTGTCTGAGTATTTTTCAGGAGTGTCTTATGAATGTATAGCTAAGTCTCACACTGAAACTATTGTAACATTTTATTATAATGAATTAAAATAAATAATAAAATAAATATTTAGTAAAAAGACTTTGGTTTTGTTTCTTAACTATAGTTGGAGGACAGTCACTACTTAGCATGTTTTGTAAAGGTACATTTTTTGACATTGGTTTTGTATTTTAATGTGACAGAATTCAGCCTATTGGACTAAGAACCATTTTGAATGGTGACTCTCCATTTTATTTTATGATTTTTTTTGTCCAGGACTAGACTCAATCAGTGTCTGAACACCTTCCTTCCCTCAGAACAGCCTCTATATACACTGAACACACCAAACATTAGGAACACCTTCCTAATATTGAGTTGCACCACCTTTCGCCCTCAGAACAGCCTCAATTCGTCGGGCATGGACTCTACAAGGTGTCAAGCGTTCCACAGGGATGCTGGCCCATGTTGACTCCAATGCTTCCCAAGTTGGCTGGATGTCATTTGGGGGGTGGACCATTCTTGATACACACAGGAAACTGTTGAGCGTGAAAACCCCAGCAGCGTTGCAGTTCTTGACACACTCAAACTGGTGCGCTTGGCACCTACTGCCATACCTTGTTCAAAGGCACTTAAATGTTGTGTCCTGCCCATTCACCCTCTGAATGGCACACATACACAATCCATGTCTCAATGCTTAAATCATTCTTTAACTTGTCTCCATCTACACTGACTGAAGTAGATTTAACAAGTGACATCAATAAGGGATCATCGCTTTCACCTGCTCAGTCTGTCATGGAAAGAGCAGTTGTTCCTAATGTATTGTACAATCAGTGTATTTTTTTGCTGTTGCTACAATGTCTTTCACCTGCAGCAGATGCCTTTCACCCACAGAGGGCGCTGTTACTGTCATTTAAACCAGGGTATCACCACTTCTCTCCCACACAACTCAACTGCTGTAGGCCGGGCTTTGAAATGTGCCAGTGCTGTCTGGTATAGAATGACAACATTGGTTCTTGAATAGACATTGGTACTCTAAAAGCTCCACTTCAAGCACTGCTATATGTTAAAACAACCGTGTATATTGAGAGCTCTCCAACCCTGTTGCTGGTTTTACTGACTTTGGCAGTGCATAGTCTTGGGCCCTGGGACAGAACCTTATAAAGGTCCATCTCTTGGCATCAGAGAGAACATTTTCCAGTTTTCCAGCTAATTTCCTGCAATTCTACACATTATGTCATGGGGCAGATACAAAAAGTATTGACTTGAAAATGTGTAGTTGGTAGAGTGCTATAGATACCAATATCCCTGTGAGCCTCCCAGGGTTGTAGATTAATAAGATTGCATTGTATTACACCTTCTAAACAAAATTATTTTAATATGTTAGTAATATTCATCAAATGTTTTAATGTATCTGACCTCGGACCCCCTTCAGTACCTCTGCAGACCCCTGTCTTGAAAAATATATTTGTATATCAGTAGGACTACCTGGGTAAGGAACATATTATGACTAATAAACTTAAAAACAGTATGGGACAGGTTACCGGACACATCAAGTCCTGGACTGAACCTATTTCAATGGAGAATTTCCATTGAGCATGCTTTTTAGTTAGCCCCATGCGTCACTACAGACAACCTGGTTCGAATCCAGACTGTATCACAACCGGCTGTGATTGGGCCAGTGTCATCTGAGTTTGGCCGGTGTAGGCCACCATTTGCTCTTAATTGGCTTGTCTACTTAAATAGTCTGTTTGTGATATCATTCCTGTCCACGTCCAGCCCAGTTCTGGTCATCTCCAGCCCAGTTCTGGTCATCTCCAGCCCAGTTCTGGTCATCTCCAGCCGGGACAGAGGATATTGAAGAGGACCCACTGTTGAGGTGAAATAGTTTCATCCTTTCCCAATAGCTGTTTTAATTATCCCCTGTCCCTGTCACAGCACAAATTAGAGTACATGAGTCACACACACACACGTGTGATCAAATGTATTACACTATATAGGGATAGGGTGCCATTTGGAACGTATCCTGTGTGTCTCTTAGCATAGGGCTCTGGTCAAATGTATTACACTATATAGGGATAGGGTGCCATTTGGGATGCAGCATGTCTTTGTTATCAGTTATCCTGGGGAGGAGGTGAACTACAGCATGTCTGTGTTCATCTCGCTCATGTTGAAGACGTGTTTTCATGAATATGTCAGGGAGCATTCAGAGGTCATCAGGCAGAGAGACTGAGGAATGTTACTCAATATATGTTAATCTGCGCAGTACGACTGCAATAAAGACGACCTGAAACGCACCCAATGACAGTGTTCTTTGTCCTGGCCTGCTGCCTGCTGATGACTCTTCAATCGACCCTGCAGACAGTCAGCTGGGAGGGAGTGTGACAGAACTCCTAAACAAATAACACAGCAAAGGTCAGTTACATCCCTGTAGCACCCAGAGAGAGAGAGAGAGGGAGAGAGAGACACAGAGAGAGAGAGAGACAGAGAGAGAGAGAGAGAGATACATGGAGAGACAGAGGGAGAGGGAGAGGGAGAGAGAGAGAGAGGGAGAGAGAGAGAGAGAGAGAGAGAGAGACAGAGGGAGAGGGAGAGAGAGAGAAAGCGAGAGAGAGACATGGAGAGAGAGAGAGAGAGAGAGAGAGAGACATGGAGAGAGACAGAGGGATAGGGAGAGAGAGAGAGAGAGAGAGAGAGAGAGAGACGGAGAGAGAGAGAGAAAAGAACAAGGCAACTAGTGAAGAACAATACAACCCATATTTATTTATTTTCCCTTTTGTACTTCAACTATTTGCACATCGTCACATCGTCACAACACTGTACATAACTTTTGTGAGTGTAATGGTTACTGTAGATTTTGTATTGTTCATTTCACTTTTGTTTATTATCTATTTCACTTGCTTTGGCAATGTTAACATATGTTTCCCATGCCAATAAAGCCCTTTGAATTGAATTGAATTGAATTGAATTGAGAGACAGTCAGCAAGAGAGACAGAGAGAGACCGACAGAGAGAGTGAGATACAGACAGAGGAGAGACATTTGTGATTCAATCTCTGTGTCTCTCTATCTCTATCTCTCTCTCTCTCTCTCTCTCTCTCTCTCTCTCTCTCTCTCTCTCTCTCTCTCTCTCTCTCTCTCGCACAAACATGGCTTACATGGGAGGTCAGGAAGGAAGAAGCCTCTGCTCTCAAAAAATAATATCAAGACACAACTGACTTTTGCCAGACAACACCTGGGTAAAGTCAGTTGTGTCTTGATATTCTTTTTTGAGAGCAGAGGCTTCTTCCTGCCTGACCTCCCATGTAGGCCAAGTTTGTGCAGTCTCTTTCTGACAGTGTACCCATGCACTTCGACATTGATTGTGGAAAGAGAGGCCTGTAGATCCCTTGATGTTACCCTGGGGTTCTTAGAGACTTCTATGAGCATCTTTCGGTCAGCTCTTGGGCTGACTTTGGTGGGACGACCTGTCCTAGGTAGTTTGACAGTGGTCTGGAATTTTCATCGGTCAGTGGAATGATGCACTTTGAATTGCTTGGGCATCAATAATCTTTCTTCTGAGGGCCTCGGTAGGTCTTTTGATCTTTGAATAATGTGTTACCACACACCCATATGGTTAAGACCAAACCAGACCAATTTTCTTATCTTTATGGAAGGATGGACCCTCCGAAGTTTCTCTCTAATGTTTTCTAATCATTGTTTTCTAATCATCCACGTTTTTATTTTTGTGTGATTTGTTAAATTGGGTAACCTTTATCTGTCAATAGTGTTGATGTGAAGATTACATATCCATCTGTCCAAATATGCACAAAAAAATAGAACCTTTCAGGGGGTGTACTTACTTTTTCACATGACTGTATAACAACCCGCACTCTTCTGGGAAGCTTTCCACTAGATGTTGGAACATTGCTGTGGGGATTTGCTTCCATTCAGCCACAAGAGCTTTAGCGAGGTCAGGCACTGATGTTGGGCGATTAGGCCTGGCTCGCAGTCAGCGTTCCAATTTATCCCGAAGGTGTTCGATGGGGTTGAGGTCAGGTCTCTGTGCAGGCCAGTTAAGTTCTTCCACACCGATCTCGACAAACCATTTCCTCCACCAAACTTTACAGTTGGCCCTATGCATTAGGGCAGGTAGCGTTCTCCTGGCATCCACCAAACCCAGATTCGTCCGTCGGATGGCCAGATGGTGAAGCGTGACTCATCCAGAGAACGTGTTTCCACTGCTCCAGAGACCAATGGCGGCGAGCTTTACACCACTCCAGCCAACGCTTGGCATTGCACATGGTGATCTTAGGCTTGTGTGCGGCTGCTCGGCCATGAAAACCATTGGTGTAAAGTACTTAATAAAAAATACTTTAAAGTACTAATTAAGTCATTTTATGGGGTATCTGTACTTTACTTTACTGTTTATATTTTTTACAACTTTTAATCCACTACATTCCTAAAGAAAACAATGTACTTTTTACTCCATACATTTTCCCTGACACCCAAAAGTACTCGTTACATGTTCAATGCTTAGCAGGACAGAATGATGGTCCAATTCACACAAGAGAACACCTGGTCACCCCTACTGCCTCTGGGCTGGCAGACTCACTAAACACAAATGCATCGTTTGTAAATGGTACTTTTGGTACTGAACTATATTTGAGCAATTACACTTACTTTTGATACTTAAGTATATTTAGAACCAAATACTTTTAGACTTTTACTCAAGTAGTATTTTACTGGGTGACTTTCACTTTTACTTGAGTAACTTTCTATTAAGGTATCTTTACTTTTACTCAAGTATGACAATTGGGAACTTTTTCCACCACTGAAGGAAACCCATATCATGAAGCTCCGGACGAACAGTCACTGTGCTGACATTGCTTCCACAGGCAGTTTGGAACTCAATAGTGAGTGTTGCAACCGAGGACAGATTACTTTTACGTGCAATGCGCTTCAGAACTCGCCGGTCCCGTTCTGTGAGCTTGTGGGGCCTAAAACCTCACGACTGAGCCGTTGTTGCTCCTAGACGTTTCCACATCACAATAACAGCACTTACAGTTGACCGGGGCAGCTCTAGCAGGGCAAAATTTTTGAAGTTTTCTCTCTCTCATTTCTTGCCCTGATTCCTCATTATACAGGTTTATATCTCTCATCTCTTGCCCTCATTCCTCATTATACTGGTTTCTCTCTCTCATCTCTTTAAAAAACTAAACGTTAATTGAACTTTTATTTAACTAGGCAAGTCAGTTAAGAACAAATTCTTATTTACAATGACGATCTACACCGACCAAACTCTCATGCCCTCATTCCTCATTATACTGGTCTCTCTCGTATCTTGCATACCCTCATTCCTCATTATACTGGTTTCTCTCTCTCGTCTCATGCCCTCATTCCTCATTATACTGGTCTCTCTCGTATCTTGCATACCCTCATTCCTCATTATACTGGTTTCTCTCTCTCGTCTCATGCCCTCATTCCTCATTATACTGGTCTCTCTCGTATCTTGCATACCCTCATTCCTCATTGTATTGTTTTCTCGCTCTCTTCTCATGCCCTCATTCCTCATTATACTGGTTTCTCTCTCTCGTCTACTGTACTCATTCGTCATTATACTGGTTTAAGAAATTTCCCCCTCGGGGATCAATAAAGTATCTATCTATCTATCTATCTATCTATCTATCTATCTATCTATCTATCTATCTATCTATCTATCTATCTATCTATCTATCTTCACTCTCTCGTCTCTTGCCCTCATTCTTCATTATACTGGTCTCACTCTCTCGTCTCAAGCCTGCATTCCTCATTATACTGGTTTCATTCTCTCCCTTCATAACTTCTCTGCACTCTATACATTTCTGATCATCACTTTCATGTTTGTTCTCCATTCCTCTCTCTCTCTTTCTCTCTCTCACTCACTCTCTCTCTCTCTCTCTCTCTCTCTGTGTGTCTCTCTCTCTGTGTGTCTCTCTCTCTGTGTCTCTCTCTGTGTCTCTCTCTGTGTCTCTCTCTGTGTCTCTCTCTCTCTCTCTCTCTCTCTCTCTCTCTCTTTATCTCTCTGTCTCTCTCTCTCTCTTTATCTCTCTCTCTCTGTGTCTCTCTCTGTTTCTCTCTGTCTCTCTCTCTCTGTCTCTCTCTCTGTTTCTCTCTGTCTCTCTCTCTCTGTCTCTCTCTCTCTGTCTCTCTCTCTCTGTCTCTCTCTCTCTGTCTCTCTCTCTGTCTCTCTCTCTGTCTCTCTCTCTGTCTCTCTCTCTGTCTCTCTCTCTGTCTCTCTCTCTCTGTCTCTCTCTCTCTGTCTCTCTCTCTCTGTCTCTCTCTCTGTCTCTCTCTCTGTCTCTCTCTCTGTCTCTCTCTCTGTCTCTCTCTCTGTCTCTCTCTCTCTGTCTCTCTCTCTCTGTCTCTCTCTCTCTGTCTCTCTCTCTGTCTCTCTCTCTCTGTCTCTCTCTCTGCCTCTCTCTCTGTCTCTCTCTCTGTCTCTCTTTACTCAGATAGAGGAGTGTTGACACTACCCCAGCTGAAGGATTTGTGCTTCTTGAATTTATCCGTCCCAGGAGTGTGACAAGATCACTGACATCTCCCTAAAATATGTCCCACTAAGCACACATTGCAGTGGCACGAATTCCTCACTTTTCACTGCTTGTGCGTTTTAGCGAATCAATCACTTTCAGTTGGGAAATTCACTTAATTCAAGGCCTGAACTGTGCCCATATATTCGAACATTCTGAGTATTTCCATTCTGTGAAGGTCTGTGTTAACAGTGCAGTTTGCAATGGTCAGGTCTTTTTGGGATGATTGATTGATAAGAGAATCGTGTCTCATGTCAGATTTTGTAGTCTATGTTGCTCAATGCCAATCAAAGTTCAAAGGGCATGATACACCAACATGAGGTCCGTGACAGCTTTGCCTTCTAAGCATGTTGACGTCAGAACTTATAACTCATAATTAAGAACTTAGAATATAACTCATAACTCAGAACCTAGAATGTAGAACTCAGAACATAGAACTCAAAATTCGAACTCAAAATCTAGAAGTCAGAACTTTGTTGTTTTATGGATTGTCCGTATTGTGAATACTCCTTAAATCATAAAATTCAAACATGTGTACTTGCAAGAGCTTTAACCTAATTTTAGGTCACAATACGATTACATGTTTTTTGTTTCTAAAATACAATAACAGACAAGAGATAGAGAATGTCTGCCCTGCTAGAGCTGCCCTGGTCAACTGTAAGTGCTTTTATTGTGAAGAGGAAACGCCTAGGAGCAACAACGGCTCAGCCACAAAGTGGTAGGCCACACAAGCTCACAGAACGGGACCGGCGAGTGCTGAAGCGCCTAGCGCGTAAAAATCGTCTGTCCTCAAGTGCAACACTCACTACTGAGTTCCAAACTGCATCCGGAAGCAACGTCAACACAAGAACTGTTCGTCAGGAGATTCATAAAAGGGGTTTCCATGGCCAAGCAGCAATGCCAAGCATCGGCTGTCACCATCTGGCAGTCCAACGGGCAAATCTGGGTTTGGCGGACGCTAGGAGAATGCTAGCTGCCTGAATGCATAGTGCCAACTGTAAAGTTTGGTGGAGGAGGAATAATGGTCTGGGGCTGTTTTTCATGGTTCGTGCTAGGCCCCTTAGTTCCAGTGAAGGGAAATCTTAACACTACAGCATACAATGACATTCTAGATGATTCTGTGCTTCCAACTTTGTAGCAACAGTTTGGGGAAGGCCCTTTCCTGTTTCAGCATGACAATGCCCCCGTACACAAAGTGAGGTCCATACAGAAATGGTTTGTCGAACTAGGTATGGAAGAACTTGACTGGTCTGCACAGAGCCTTGATCTCAACCCCATCAAACACCTTTGGGATGAATTGGAACGCCGACTGCGAGCCAGGACTAATCACCCAACATCAGTGCCTGACCTCACTAATGCTCTTGTGGCTGAATGGAATCAAGTCCCTACAGCAATGTTCCAACATCTAGTGGAAAGCCTTCCCAGAAGAGTGGAGGCTGTTATAGCAGCAATGTTCCAACATCTAGTGGAAAGACTTCCCAGAAGAGTGGAGGCTGTTATAGCAGCAGAGGGGCGACCAACTCCATATTAATGCCCATGTTGGACAAGCATGTGTCCACATACTTTTGGTCCTGTAGTGTACTCATCCGTGTTATTTAGGTGAAAGGTATAGGAATGTTCACTTTGAGAAACACAGATAACAGTATGTTCCATATGTCCTCTCTAAACCCTATTCTGATTGTGGAACAGACCCGGTTCTAAACAGCGGTCTGTTCTCCTCGTGATTACTTCATGGCTCTTATACAGATGTGATGACTCACACAGTTTCTCACTCACACTTTCATGATGCACACATTCCAGGAATCTATACAGTCATACAGTGTGTGTGTGTGTGTGTGTGTGTGTGTGTGTGTGTGTGACTGTGTGTGTGTGTGTGTGTGTGTGTGTGTGTGTGTGTGTGTGTGTGTGTGTGTGTGTGTGTGTGTGTGTGTGTGTGTGTGTGTGTGTGTGTGTGTGTGTGTGTGTGTGTGTGTGTCGGGTGGGGGATCAGAAAGGGTAACTATGTTGCCCCTTAGCACTAATCTAAGGTCAGTTTCACAGTTCCTCCCTTAATGGTTATGGCATGGATAGATACTAGATCTGTGTCCAAGGGCAACACTAAGGGCAACTTTTCTTATCAATCTCCCCTCTCTATCACCCTTCAACCTCCCTCTTCCCCCACTCACGTTCACGTCCATGCCAGCAGCTGTATTGCAGGTGTGTGTACATGCGCATTCATGCATTCGTGTCTGTACTGCTGTTGGCTCACAGTTTAGGGCCCCGTCTGGAGAAAAGCTGAGAAAAACGATCTTCAAACTTTGAACAGACACTTGATGAGAGAGAGAGAGAGATAGAGAGAGAGAGCGAGAGAGAGAGAGAGAGAGACAGAGAGAGAGAGAGACAGAGAGAGACAGAGAGAGACAGAGAGAGAGTGAGAGAAAGTGAGAGAAAGCGAGAGAAAGCGAGAGAAAGCGAGAGAAAGCGAGAGACAGAGAGACCGAGACAGAGAGAGAGAAACAGAGAATGAGAGACAGAGAGAGAGAGAGAGAGAGACAGGGAGACAGAGAGACAGAAACAGAGTCAGAGAGAGAGAGAAACAGAGAAACAGAGACAGAGAGAGAGAGAGAGAGAGAGAGAGAGAGAGAGAGAGAGAGAGAGAGAGAGAGAGAGAGAGAGAGAGAGAGAGAGAGAGAGAGAGAGAGAGAGAGAGAGAGAGAGAGAGAGAGAGAGAGAAAGAGTGGGAGGGGCGAATATAAAGAGGATGGGACTACTTCTACTTCTGCAGAGAGAAGACAGATCCCACCAGAGCTCCAATTACTGAGGACACAGTACAGTACCTGTTTAAAAGCTCTGTCTATCTGTTCTGTCTTTCTGTATCATTGGACCCTGACCTACTCCACCATGCAGGACCGTCACCACTACTTCATGACAGCCTTCACATGGTGCCTAGTGTTTCTGCTGCTTGGCCCACAGGTAGGACTGAGCCTTTATTTAATTTTGTGAAAACATTTGGAACAGTCAAGCTCTGTATGAGGGGAACCTGGAAATAATTAAAAAGGTCTCACTGGTGGAAGTTCTTTACAACCTCAGTTTAAATGGAAAATGCATATTTGCTGCGGGAAGCATTGAGTGAGATTCCATTTTTCATCATTTTTATTGTATTTCATAAATCAGGAACAACTTTAGCTCATTGATTATGTCGGTGTGTGTCTGTCAGGTGTCTGCCAGCCCTGTTCCCTCTGTGGATGTCCCGCCCAGCTCTGGTCATCTCCAGCCAGAAGGTCAGAGGGCACTGAAGCGGATGGCTCGTATGACCCCGCTGTGGAGGACCATGGGTACTAAACCCTACGGCGCGTACTGTCAGAACAACTATGAGTGCTCCACTGGAATCTGCAGGTAATGCATACACACACCTGTGCAACACATAACTTATCATTAGTTACAGTGCAAAGCCAAGGCCACACTGTTGCTGCATGATCAACAACACTACATTGTTGCATTGCATGGTCGACTTGTCCTTGTCTTATCAGTTTCATGTATGAAAGTAGATTCTTTCCTTTTATGTAAGCCAGGCCCTTTTGTCTAGTCTTGCTTTGTGAAGCAATGGGTTAATGTGTGAAGCAGGTGGTTAATGTGTGAAGCAGGGGGTTCATGTGTGAAAACAGGGGGTTAATGTGTGAAGCAGGGGGTTAATGTGTGAAGCAGGGGGTTAATGTGTGAAACAGGGGGTTAATGTGTGAAACAGGGGGTTAATGTGTGAAGCAGGGGGTCATGTGTGAAACAGGGGGTTAATGTGTGAAGCAGGGGGGTTAATGTGTGAAACAGGGGGTTAATGTCTCATAACGATCCTATTGACTAGATTTGTATTGAATAGAAGCTGAACAAGATTCATTCCATACTTAGTTTCTCTACTCTCTCTCCCCCTCTCTCTCTCTATCTCACTCTCTCTCCACCCTCTCACTCTCTATCTCTCTCACTCTCCCACTCTCTCTCTCTATCTCTCTCCCCCCCACCACTCTCTCTATCTCTCTCTCCCCCTCTCTCTCGCTCTCTCTCTCTCTCTCTCTCTCTCTCTCTCTCCTCTCTCTCTCTCTCTCTCTCTCTCTCTCTCTCTCTCTCTCTCTCTCTCTCTCTCTCCTCTCCAGGGGTGGCCACTGTATGTTCAGCCAACCTATCAAGTCCTAGAAGAGAAGACGGAGTAACGCTCCCAACATTTTTCCCAATCAGTTCTCCATGGACAACCCTCCCTCTCCTCTACTCAGCCAAACATGCAGCCATTATGTGGCTGACATCTGTCTATGCAAAACAACCTCTATATTCAACAGGTATAGTTGAAGTATGAGAAGGGTTAAGGTATACCTACAAATATATATTCTTTAGGATTTTGCTTAGGCCAAGGGATTGGAATATTTTATGTTAGCTTTTTGACTTTACCAAAGTAAGTGGATGACATGCTGAGAAGTATAAGCTCTAGCCCAGTATGTCAGGGTTAAAGGGTTAAAGCATCTTTAAGAAACGATTATTAAGATGTTCTTAAGAATGTATAGTCCTCAGGAATGTCCTCAGGCAAGGGGATGGTTCCACACTTAGGCAAGGGGATGGTTCCACACTTAGGCAAGGGGATGGTTCCACACTTAGGCAAGGGGATGGTTCCACACTTAGGCAAGGGGATGGTTCCACACTTAGGCAAGGGGATGGTTCCACACTTAGGTAAGGGGATGGTTCCACACTTAGGCAAGGGGATGGTTCCACACTTAGGTAAGGGGATGGTTCCACACTTAGGCAAGGGGATGGTTCCACACTTAGGCAAGGGGATGGTTCCACACTTAGGCAAGGGGATGGTTCCACACTTAGGTAAGGGGATGGTTCCACACTTAGGCAAGGGGATGGTTCCACACTTAGGCAAGGGGATGGTTCCACACTTAGGCAAGGGGATGGTTCCACACTTAGGTAAGGGGATGGTTCCACACTTAGGCAGGGGATGGTTCCACACTTAGGCAAGGGGATGGTTCCACACTTAGGCAAGGGGATGGTTCCACACTTAGGCAAGGGGATGGTTCCACACTTAGGCAAGGGGATGGTTCCACACTTAGGTAAGGGGATGGTTCCACACTTAGGCAAGGGGATGGTTCCACACTTAGGCAAGGGGATGGTTCCACACTTAGGCAAGGGGGATGGTTCCACACTTAGGCAAGGGTATGGTTCCACACTTAGGCAAGGGGATGTTCCACACTTAGGCAAGGGGATGGTTCCACACTTAGGCAAGGGGATGGTTCCACACTTTCCTTTCTGGTTCCAGGTAAACCCTTTTTGGTTCCAGGTATAGAAAGTGTTTTCCTATGGGGGACAGCCAAGAAGATAGCACTTCTAGATAGCACTTTTTTTTCTAAGAGTGTAGATGTGATATTGTATGCTAACTTTTGGACCATACCAAAGATGTGATATTGTATGCTAACTTTTGGACCATACCAAAGATGTGATATTGTATGCTAACTTTTGGACCATACCAAAGATGTGATATTGTATGCTAACTTTTGGACCATACCAAAGATGTGATATTGTATGCTAACTTTTGGACCATACCAAAGGGAATGGCATGTAAATGTCAAAGGCACATGGATTGTCTATAAGGTTTTCAATATTTCTACTAAGATTTCATACAGGGTGCTGGCAGGAACAAACAGTAGCTAGTGCCTAACATAGTCTTCAAGGTGCTTCACCAAATGTTAACACAGCCAACACACTCACATTCAATGTAATGATGACTATATTTGCTTTGCCATCTAGGGATTTATCTTGAACTATATCTGTCATTCAGTATCAGTTCGACCGGATTATATGGTGATTATATGATTATATGGAATGAGATACATTTTCATAGTACATGCATCATACCTATATCATACTTGATAGTGCTATTGATGTGGTGAGTTGCGGGTGAGATATGCAATGTCAACGTCAGACAAAGGAACTTTGAACAGACTTTGGAACTTTGTGTTCTGGGTAAAATATAGAAAAAAAGAGATAGTGAAGAGGGAAAGGGAGAACAAGAGAGAGAAACCGTAGTGTCGTTGAACCAGAGATAGAAGAGAGAGAGAGAGAGAGAGAGAGAGATAGAAGAGAGAGAGAGAGAGAGAGAGAGAGAGAGATAGAAGAGAGAGAGAGAGAGAGAGAGAGACAGAGAGAGGAGAGAGAGATAGAAGGAGAGAGAGAGAGAGAGAGAGAGAGACAGAGAGACAGAGAGAGAGAGGAGAGAGAGAGTGAGAGAGAGAGAGAGAGACAGAGAGAGAGAGACAGAGAGAGAGAGAGAGAGGAGAGAGAGAGAGAGAGAGAGAGAGAGAGAGAGAGAGAGAGAGAGAGAGAGAGACAGAGAGACAGAGAGACAGAGAGACAGAGAGACAGAGAGAGAGAGAGAGAGAGAGAGAGAGAGACAGAGAGAGAGAGAGAGAGAGAGAGAGAGAGAGAGAGAGAGACAGAGAGAGAGAGAGACAGAGAGAGAGAGAGAGAGAGAGAGAGAGACAGAGAGAGAGAGAGAGATAGAAGAGAGAGAGAGGGAGAGAGAGAGAGAGAGAGAGAGAGAGAGAGAGAGAGAGAGAGAGAGAAACCGTAGTGTCGTTGAACCAGAGATAGAAGAGAGAGAGAGAGAGAGGGAGAGGGGAGCACGAGAGCAGACACGTAGCAAAGGTTACGTGTAATGATTGATCTCACCTTTGACCTCTACGGCAGATGGTTTATGCATATAGAGATGTACTACAAAAGCTCATCTTGTGTCTTTGCAATGGCCTTTGGTCCAAGTGCTCTCTATCCAAGTTCATGTTATGCATGCTCACTTAAAAAAAAAAATATATATATAGAAACATATTTAAATTGTTTTCATATATGTATGTACTGTGTGTATGTACTTAAACAAGTATTTATATAGTAGTCAGTATTTTGTAAGATTACAACCAGTCTCAAGGTCGGGAATTATGTTAAGTCTGTGGTCTGACGAAAAGGACCAGAATGCAATATTTTTTTATTAAGAACACTTATTTATACCGTTTGTTATCATTCATACATGTACTCATTTCAAACACGTCATTATAGCTTAAAATATCCTAATCATTGTATTAAACTTACTTAAACTATATGGTTGCCATAGATACCAATGTATATCAGTCTCCTCTGGTCACAAAACAATGTGAAATACAAAATAAAAGATTATTCTTAAAATACCACTGTGGTAGATTTTCTTAGTCTACATGAGCCCCTTTTCAGTGTGTCTACTACGGTCTACTAAGTCAGTCTCCTAATATTTTGTATTTTCATAACGCAACTTTTGGAAATAAAGAATAGACATTGTTTACATATTTGTGAAAGGTTTGTACAGATGTAGGATCTTAATTTGACTGGTATTGTCACAGAAAAAAAAAATCCTGCAGCAACAGGATTTGAACGTTTAGGTCTATTATGTTGTTTGATCGGCAGTTATGCTATTGGCTACCCAAAATCAGGCTACATGAAAAATGCAATACTGATAATATAACTCTGTTATTGTGGGTTTTCAGTGAATTTATGTGAATCATGGAGCTCATCTGCATTTCCTGTGGTGTAGGAAAATTCTCAGCAACAAAAGAGAGATCAAAATTAAGATCCTACATCTGTAGGTCTAGTGTTTCTTGCACAATGTCAGGATCAGCCAAGTATGTATTATTGAGAGAGATAGAAGAGTGGTGAGTGGTGACCCACAAAATCATAGAATTCAATGAAAGACAAGTTAGCCCTCTGTCTCTCTCTCTCTCTCTCTCTCTCTCTCTCTCTGACAAGCCCGTCCTCTCCCCCAACCTGGCATGCAGGTTGGTTAGTCTGTCAGACACTGTCCCTCATCTAATAACAGGCAGCAATATAGTGGTCTGTCAGACACTGTCCCTCATCTAATAACAGGTAGCAATGTAGTGGTCTGTCAGACACTGTCCCTCATCTAATAACAGGTAGCAATGTAGTGGTCTGTCAGACACTGTCCCTCATCTAATAACAGGTAGCAATGTAGTGGTCTGTCAGACACTGTCCCTCATCTAATAACAGGTAGCAATGTAGTGGTCTGTCAGACACTGTCCCTCATCTAATAACAGGTAGCAATGTAGTGGTCTGTCAGACACTGTCCCTCATCTAATAACAGGTAGCAATGTAGTGGTCTGTCAGACACTGTCCCTCATCTAATAACAGGTAGCAATGTAGTGGTCTGTCAGACACTGTCCCTCATCTAATAACAGGTAGCAATGTAGTGGTCTGTCAGACACTGTCCCTCATCTAATAACAGGTAGCAATGTAGTGGTCTGTCAGACACTGTCCCCCTCATCTAATAACAGGTTAGCAATGTAGTGGTCTGTCAGACACTGTCCCTCATCTAATAACAGGTAGCAATGTAGTGGTCTGTCAGACACTGTCCCTCATCTAATAACAGGTAGCAATGTAGTGGTCTGTCAGACACTGTCCCTCATCTAATAACAGGTAGCAATGTAGTGGTCTGTCAGACACTGTCCCTCATCTAATAACAGGTAGCAATGTAGTGGTCTGTCAGACACTGTCCCTCATCTAATAACAGGTAGCAATGTAGTGGTCTGTCAGACACTGTCCCTCATCTAATAACAGGTAGCAATGTAGTGGTCTGTCAGACACTGTCCCTCATCTAATAACAGGTAGCAATGTAGTGGTCTGTCAGACACTGTCCCTCATCTAATAACAGGTAGCAATGTAGTGGTCTGTCAGACACTGTCCCTCATCTAATAACAGGTAGCAATGTAGTGGTCTGTCAGACACTGTCCCTCATCTAATAACAGGTAGCAATGTAGTGGTCTGTCAGACACTGTCCCTCATCTAATAACAGGTAGCAATGTAGTGGGTCTGTCAGACACTGTCCCTCATCTAATAACAGGTAGCAATGTAGTGGTCTGTCAGACACTGTCCCTCATCTAATAACAGGTAGCAATGTAGTGGTCTGTCAGACACTGTCCCTCATCTAATAACAGGTAGCAATGTAGTGTGGTGGTCTGTCAGACACTGTCCCTCATCTAATAACAGGTAGCAATGTAGTGGTCTGTCAGACACTGTCCCTCATCTAATAACAGGCAGCAATGTAGTGGTCTGTCAGACACTGTCCCTCATCTAATAACAGGTAGCAATGTAGTGGTCTGTCAGACACTGTCCCCTCATCTAATAACAGGTAGCAATGTAGTGGTCTGTCAGACACTGTCCCTCATCTAATAACAGATAGCAATGTAGTGGTCTGTCAGACACTGTCCCTCATCTAATAACAGGTAGCAATGTAGTGGTCTGTCAGACACTGTCCCTCATCTATAACAGGCATCAATGTAGTGGTCTGTCAGACACTGTCCCTCATCTAAATAACAGGTAGCAATGTAGTGGTCTGTCAGACACTGTCCCTCATCTAATAACAGGTAGCAATGTAGTGGTCTGTCAGACACTGTCCCTCATCTAATAACAGGTAGCAATGTAGTGGTCTGTCAGACACTGTCCCTCATCTAATAACAGGTAGCAATGTAGTGGTCTGTCAGACACTGTCCCTCATCTAATAACAGGTAGCAATGTAGTGGTCTGTCAGACACTGTCCCTCATCTAATAACAGGTAGCAATGTAGTGGTCTGTCAGACACTGTCCCTCATCTAATAACAGGTAGCAATGTAGTGGTCTGTCAGACACTGTCCCTCATCTAATAACAGGTAGCAATGTAGTGGTCTGTCAGACACTGTCCCTCATCTAATAACAGGTAGCAATGTAGTGGTCTGTCAGACACTGTCCCTCATCTAATAACAGGCAGCAATGTAGTGGTCTGTCAGACACTGTCCCTCATCTAATAACAGATAGCAATGTAGTGGTCTGTCAGACAATGTCCCTCATCTAATAACAGGCAGCAATGTACAATGCACTGCCAACCCACAGCTCTGTGCTCCTCCCCCAACAGGACCGGTAGCCTATCCTCACCTTGAATAAGGCTTTCAAATTTGGGGAAATTACACTCTCTCTAATTGTTTTATATTTTTGACATTTTGTCAGGGAAAAGCAGCCTCTGTCTCAGGTTCTGCTGTGGTGCAGTGGTTACACAGCCTTTCCTCTACAGGTTGTGTGTCTGTGTCTGTGTGTGTGTGTGTGTGTGTGTGTGTGTGTGTGTGTGTGTGTGTGTGTGTGTGTGTGTGTGTGTGTGTGTGTGTGTGTGTGTGTGTGTGTGTGTGTGTGTGTGTCTGTGTGTGTGTGTGTGTGTGTTCCTCTGAGCTCTCTCTCTACAGGTTAGGTTGTGTCCCAAATGGCACCCTATTCCTACACAGTGCACTACTTTTCACCAGAGCCCTATAGACCCTAGTCATATGTAGTGCACTAAATAGAGGAATTGGGTGCCACTTGTGACGTAGGCTGAGGCTATGAACCAATGAGTCAGAAAAGACAGCCAGCATGCTCTGGAGCTCAGAGGATGTCAGGCTCTGGTCATAGGGAAGCCTTTCTATGGTCAGAGCCTGACAGGTCTAATTATTCTGTTTCTATGTTTTGGTTTTGTGTTGGTCCCCAATTAGAGGCAGCTGCTTTGCATTGTCTC
>JAKYLM010000297.1:0-35000 GCA_023634145.1 Thymallus thymallus
AAATGGGCGCCCACAAAGCCGGAAGCACCAACCTCAGTCAGCCCTATCCTTCTCTCCTCTCCCGCGTGGAGGACCTTTCTCTAAATATTGAGAGGGAGGCTCAGCTTCCAGCCCGCGGTAAAGGGGAAGGAAGGAGGGAGGGAGAGAGAGAGAGGGAGAGAGAGAGAGAGAGAGAGAGAGAGAGAGAGAGAGAGAGAGAGAGAGAGAGAGAGAGAGAGAGAGAGAGAGAGAGAGAGAGAGAGAGAGAGAGAGAGGGGAAGAAAGCCTCCGCCACGGCCCCCACCACACACACCCGGCGTCGTGACGACAGACAGGGAAGCGCAGCTCAGGGCTCCCGGTGCTAAACTCTGAAAGGCAAACGTTTGGCAGAGTAATTACACGCCACAGTGCACTGGGAGTGATTAGTGATAGTTGTCTGTTAAAAGTGTTTGGAGCTCAGAGAACCCTTTATGTGCCATGCTTGCCTTCCCTTCCACTAATGTTAAGGTTTCATTTGCATCAGGGAGGAAGGAATCACATGTCAACACAAACAAAGCACTTCTATAAAAGAACAGTATCGTTCATATCCTATTTTATTTATCAAATGTATTTTCAAAGGATGATACAATACATTTTAGGAAACAACAAGAAAAAATCTTAGAATTTAAACTTTTCAACATAACACTTTTCAGCATTTTCTTTAACCTTTATTTAACTAGACAAGTAAGTTAAGAACAAATTCTTATTTACAATGACAGCCTACCTACAGGGTCCGCCCCTGGAGCAAATTAGGGTTAAGTGCCTTGTTCAAAGACACATTGACAGGTTTTTTTTTTTTTCACCTTGTCGGCTCAGATATTCGAACCAGCGACCTTTCGGTTACTGGCTCAATGCTCTATACGCAGAACTATGTCACATCTATAGAACTATATTAGGCCTGTGGCTTGTTTTGGTCTGGATCAAAATAAATGGCACAAAGTGGGTATTCCACTCTAAAGGCGTCTCAATTCCCAGGTCATGTCACGCTCCGGTGCATTGCCGTCAACACACTCAGGTGGCGTATCGGCAGCCAAGCCTGCAGCCTGCCTTTCCTTTGGTCTCTCTGCTGTGTTTACCTTAGCTGGTTAGCTATGGCGTCTCAGTCTTAGTCACTACAGCGCGCAGCAGATGTGCCTGTAAGGCAGCTGAAAGGTGAGTAGTTCTTGCAGATAGCTAGTGCGTCCAGTTGTTAAACACATCACAGTGAAATAGGGAGAGAAAGGAGTGAGTCATGAGGAGGAAGGACTGTGGGATTATAGACACCGCCAGATCACTCCTAAACCACAACACACACACTGGGCCTTGAGCTGAGAGTCGGCTGGCAAAGGAAAACAAACGCTCCTCATGGACATTCACTGGGGAGGAAATACCTAAAGGGTTTGACTAGGGGATTGAGAGGAGGTAAGACAGTACCTGTGGTGGAAGCCCCTCCAGATCTGCACCAGGTGTGAGGCATTAAGGATCACCCAGTGCCAAGGGCAGTGTGTCAGCTGCTGTGTGGTGTCCGTCTCTCAAAAAAGGGCCTGACTGAGGAACTCCGCTCAGTCTGGAGGACCACAACAGCATCACGCAATGGGACATATATGACACAAACATGAACATTACCAAATTGATTACAAAGACAACAATGTGGACAATGATTTCATGTTTACTATTGCAATGATTTCATGTTTACTATTGGCTCTACAGTATGCTTATACAGTGTACCAGTCTTTAGTAAACATAGCTTATTACTGACGAGTAATAAAAAACATATCCAGAGAGATGTGATTATACAGACAACAACGTCTACATCATATTCTGCTGTCAGTTTACACCTGGCGCTTCCTCACACTAATCATACATCACAGTGTGTTAAAGCTGCTGGCTGGTGGTTATTGTCCTGAAACAAAAACCCACTGTAATGAATACAGAGAACACAGCACCACTGTTGCACTGGAATACATACTTCATTACAGAGAATAAAACCACATTGGCACTGTTGTTTCTGCAGATTATACATGACACACAGAACAGAGGGGATTGACTGTAGGACGAGTAAGTGTATCAAAGGCAGTGGGAGAGGTAACTCTAAACCTCAGAGCTGGGAGAGAGAAGGAGAGGGAGAATGCGATTGGGGCATGTGCGGAATGCAGAGTGGCGGGGAGAGAGAGCATTCTACATTTCAAATGTTCGAGGATGCTTTCCATTGTGTGTTTATAAAACATGGCTGCTAGGACTACAAAGGTAAGAGGATGAGGCATCAAAGGCCTCCCTTAGAAAAAACAAAAAAGCAACATCGCTGCCCTGAAATGCACAGCAGAGCATACAACTCCTCCGTCTATTCTGCTCTACTCTGCTCTTTAACCAGGCTCATCTGATTACAGTGTACAGGCCTCAAATCAAGGCCCTGCAATCCCTTTTCTCGCTGTAACCTACCGCTGGGTCTGTAGTGGGTTTAAAGGAAGAGGTAGACAGACAAAACTGGCCCGAGTGGCTATAGGCAGAAGGAGGAGAAAGAGAGAGAGAGAGAGAGAGAGAGAGAGAGAGAGAGAGAGAGAGAGAGAGAGAGAGAGAGAGAGAGAGAGAGAGAGAGAGAGAGAGAGAGAGAGAGAGAGAGAGAGAGAGAGAGAGAGAGAGAAGAGATAGATAGATAGAAAGAGAGGGGGGGGGCGAGGAGGGTTTCGGTTCTGGATGAAAATACCTCAGGGAAACAAAAGACATGATGGAACGGAGGTGTATGGGGAAGGACGAAGGCAAAGTGCTGATGTGAGTCCAAAGTGGCACCCTAATGCCTATATAGTGCACTACTTTTGACCAAAGCCCTATTCTTGAGTATTGCACTACATAGGGAATAGGGTGCCATTTCAGACACAGTCCTTTAGCCCTAAGTGCAGCCAGTGACCGACACCAGGCGGAGCCTGCCTGTCTGATGACAGTCAGGGTAATATTGTTTACACGCTCCCTCAGCAGAATCCCACTGCCCTCCTCCAACCATCAGCCAGCCACAGAGCTCGCCCTCTACTTAAGGCAACAAGACTGGAATGTGTTCACTTCAGCATTACACGCCTATTAAAATATTCTTTTAATTATGCTACAATCTCTCCAGGGATAATTTCCTTTCCTCTCCTCCTCTCTTGAACTGTGTGTTCTTTGACATCTGCACCAAGAGATCAACAGCACAACTGGAACTGGGAACTTGCATGTGTTGTTTTCTCCCTAGCTCCAACTAAAGGGCATGTTGACAGATTATAGTATGTAGCTGCTGCTGCTACTGGTACGGCTGGTTGTAGTTTGTGCTCCAAACTAGTAGGGTGAGTAGGAAGGGTAGGCGGTTGATGGGGGAGAAGAGTGGTGAGGAGAGAGGGGTGAGGAGGGGAGGGAGGAGAGGGTGAAGAGGGTGGGGAGGGAAGAAGAGGGGGCTGATGGGAGGGGAAGAGAGGGGGCTTATGGGAGATATCTCATGTGCACAACATAACCAAGCAGCACTGGGGGGTTGATGTGTTTACACTACCTGGGCTGTGATCTATCATCAACCTCATCAGCTTCTATTACTATTCACATACATAACCTAGCAGCATCTCTAACGTTTTACCCAACCGCCAATCCACAACTCTCACTAACACAATTTCTATTGGATTAGTAAAATGCTAATATCCTAGATATAACCCATTCCCACACTAGACTGGGTTCATGTGCAGTACTGTATATCATCACTCCAGTAGTTGATTTATATTTAGCACTGCTGTGCCTTTATCAAGGTGCCTTGAACACCTCAACAGTTTCAAAGGAGTTGTCATATACAGTGGGGAGAACAAGTATTTGATACACTGCCGATTTTGCAGGTTTTCCCACTTACAAAGCATGTAGAAGTCTGTAATTTTTATCATAGGTACTCTTCAACTGTGAGTGACGGAATGTAAAACAAAAATACAGAAAATCACATTGTATGATTTTTAAGTAATTAATTTGCATTTTATTGCATGACATAAGTATTTGAAACATCAGAAAAGCAGAACTTAATATTTGGTACAGAAACCTTTGTTTGCAATTACAGAGATCATACGTTTCCTGTAGTTCTTGACCAGGTTTGCACACACTGCAGTAGGGATTTTGGACCACTCCTCCATACAGACCTTCTCCAGATCCTTCAGGTTTCGGGGCTGTCGCTGGGCTTTCAGCTCCCTCCAAAGATTTTCTATTTGGTTCAGGTCTGGAGACTGGCTAGGCCACTCCAGGACCTTGAGATGCTTCTTACGGAGCCACTCCTTAGTTGCCCTGGCTGTGTGTTTCAGGTCGTTGTCATGCTGGAAGACCCAGCCACGATCCATCTTCAATGCTCTTACTGAGGGAAGGAGGTTGTTGGCCAAGATCTCGCGATACATGGCCCCATCCATCCTCCCCTCAATACGGTGCAGTCGTCCTGTCCCCTTTGCAGAAAAGCATCCCCAAAGAATGATGTTTCCACCTCCATGCTTCATGGTTGGGATGGTGTTCTTGGGATTGTACTCATCCTTCTTCTTCCTCCAAACACGGCGAGTGGAGTTTAGACCAAAAAGCTCTATTTATGTCTCATCAGACCACATGACCTTCTCCCATTCCTCCTCTGGATCATCCAGATGGTCATTGGCAAACTTCAGACGGGCCTGGACATGCGCTGGCTTGAGCAGGGGGACCTTGCGTGCGCTGCAGGATTTTAATCCATGACGGCGTAGTGTGCTACTAATGGTTTTCTTTGAGACTGTGGTCCCAGCTCTCTTCAGGTCATTGACCAGGTCCTGCCGTGTAGTTCTGGGCTGATCCCTCACCTTTCTCATGATCATTGATGCCCCACGAGGTGAGATCTTGCATGGTGCCCCAGACCGAGGGAGATTGACCGTCATCTTGAACTTCTTCCATTTTCGAATAATTGCGCCAACAGTTGTTGCCTTCTCACCAAGCTGCTTGCCTATTGTCCTGTAGCCCATCCCAGCCTTGTGCAGGTCTACAATTTTATCCCTGATGTCCTTACACAGCTCTCTGGTCTTGGCCATTGTGGAGAGGTTGGAGTCTGTTTGATTGAGTGTGTGGACAGGTGTCTTTTATACAGGTAATGAGTTCAAACAGGTTCAGTTAATACAGGTAATGAGTGGAGAACAGGAGGGCTTCTTAAAGAAAAACTAACAGGTCTGTGAGAGACGGAATTCTTACTGGTTGGTAGGTGATCAAATACTTATGTCATGCAATAAAATGCAAATTATTATTTAAAAATCATAGAATGTGATTTTCTGGATTTTTGTTTTAGATTCCATCACTCACAGTTGAAGAGTACCTATGATAGAAATTACAGACCTCTACATGCTTTGTAAGTAGGAAAACCTGCAAAATTGGCAGTGTATCATATACTTGTTCTCCCCACTGTATATGCATATGAAACGGCAACCACATGGAACCTATAGCATTATATTTTACAAGTCCTCCATGATAGTTTTTTTCTTATATCTGATAAGACAACAGACAAACATTCCCTCTGATCGTGAATCAGTTTACCTACACCAGTGAGAGGTGTAGGAAAGGGGGATAAATACGGTACACTTAATGAGCATTGACCTGGTAAGTGGATCATCGTAAGTCTATAATGTGCATAAAATGTGCATTATTTCTCCCACAGTGCACATAATAGCATAATAACAGTGGTGGTGTGGGTTCACCACAGAGCAGAGCCCATGCAGTCAGGCTGAGGTTAGCTAGGTGCTGATGGGAGAGCTTGTTTTCACTTTACTCAGGCTTCATTATGCCCAATCAATATTAATTTAGTCACTGGAGCTATTGACTCATTTCAAAAATAAAATGACAGGTAATTTGTCTTGTCATGGAGTAGGGTGTATTATCCCTTAGAGAGAAAACAGAGTGGGGTTGGCTGGGACACGATGGCCCATCGAAAAGCTGGATACAACTGTAAATATATTTTTTTAATAAGACATTGAAAAATCAATGTCTGCTTCCTGCAATCCGTCTCGAGCAAATCAATCATAATCTGCACAGTTGGCAGTGGGATGCAATAGAGAGAGAGAGAGAGAGAGAGAGAGAGAGAGAGAGAGAGAGAGAGAGAAGGAAGGAAGGAGGAGGGCCAAATCTTTGTCTGATATCTCTCATTTCTGAATCGCTTCTCATCATGGTGATAATAGGGTCATCATTTCAACACTTAGCCAACCCCAGCCTCTGCCATTCAGCCAGGGGTAGAGGGGAGCAGAGGGGAGCAGAGGGGAGGACAGGCTCCAGAGAAAGAGTGGACTCATTCTAGCCCCATTCATCTTAATTCAGATTGGCAGACAGACACAGACAGAAGTGACCTAGAAAATAAAATTATCAAGGGGACCAATTCAGTTTAAATTTTGCCCTGTATGTTATTATAACCACTTATTTCAAATTATTTTAAGTATTGACATAATTATTTCAAAACAATACATACATAAACAAAAAACCTAATGTCTTGAGAATAGGGTAATTTTTGTTTTGTAATTTAAATTTTTGTTTCAAGTGTAGGCCTATGTTTGGGCTCGGTAATACAGTTAGGTTCACATTTGAAGGAGTGTGACCTGAATGTCAGTCTGATGTGAACTCCATGCCCCCATCTGTAGGCATCTCTAGTAAAACTGGATAGCTGCATGACATCACACAACAAAGATGGCCATACACACTGCTGACTTTTGACCACATTACAAAATGGAAGTAACGTTATAAAGAAGAGAAATACTTGGATAAGACTGCATAAGTTAATGGGTGCACACATTAAATAACACATGAACCAACAACAAAATACACACAAACAGCACAATGTGTATTATCTTGGTTTTTAACATTTTCATATTGGTAAGTTGGATAATAACAAAATCATGCACATTTAGAATAATATTAGATTAAATATCCCATAACATCTTGTGACACCAGATAAATGTCAGTAGCGGTGATTCAATCACTAATACTTGTACAACTAGTTAGTAGGCTATATAGCCACAATAATGTTGCACCACCTACAAATGACTTGCTATTGTCAGCAATAGGATCCGCAAACTCAGTGCAGTTGTTCAGTCTAGGGACACAGTGCACGTATGTTTAATCATTTCATTAAAAATTGCAAGGTCAAAAACATCCATTATTTGCAGCAGATCTCCCCAAAGCATTGGAAGCGAAACTGTTTTGAATTTCAATTGGCTTCCAAGTGGCAAAAGCCCACAGCTAATACATCAAAGAAAAGTTGGTGTCAACTAATCGGTTTAGGACACAGATTTAGAAGGGCTCAAATCCTTATGAATACATGAAGCGGGTTCCCCTCCTGTAGGTAACAACTAACCACTGCTTTCTAGAGAGCACAACACACCTGACCTTGCGCCAACGAAGGAATCTGTCAAGAGCTTGACGTTAACCAACTTAATTAAACTTAACCATCATCTCTGTGAACTAGAGAGGCAATTAGTCTAGTACAATAGTTAATGCTTTCTAATAATAGTCTCTAAATCCAAATTAGATTACGCCTACTCCCTCAGGCATTTTCACTGTGGTGCTTCATCCTTCATATGCATGTTTGGTTTGTTCCACCGCTGGGCTCTCTCTTCTGCTCTTACTGGTTTCTCGACCAGTGTGGACTAGTCATACAGAAGTAGTCTGAATTGTAATGATTTTTCATATGTATACAAAAGTAAAATAAGTGTAAAACACTTGGAATAGCTTCCAGTCAAAGATGTCCAGCAGAGTGTGTGTGAGTAAATATTTAGCTAAGCCTGTCATAGGATATGTCAAATTATTGTCCGTTTTTTCTATATCTTATCAAACGTATGTTTTGACAACTATGACGATAACAACATTTAAATATACGTAGAATATACAGTTGGTTTTAAGTACATATATACACAGCTTCTAAGTGGTATGACATATTTATAACATGGAGACAGTAGCCTATGCTTGAATGCTATTTTATCCCATGTATTTGATAGTGCTCTATTATAATATTATCACCGATTAAATAAGCGAGAGTGCATTCAACTTCATCTAGGGTACATTTTTGTAAAAGAAAATGGTCCGTTTCCTACCTTTTCCTCAGCACGAGCTGTAAGTAATTTTCCTGCTCCTTGTGATCTCACACATTCACACACACATCCTCCTCCTACTTCAGAATAGACCTCTTATCATGCGCGTATTGTGCCAGGGAAGTCATTATTGTCAATAATAGAGTATCAATGCATATTGACGTAATTCAAAATGCCTCTCTCCTCTCTCGGTATCCCTGGTAAACGGTATGCTATTCAGAGATGAGTGACTGAGCATTGGCCATTCATTACGTCCTTCATTGAAGAACAGTAAATATAATTGGACAATAATGCAATGAATGTGATTTAAGCCCTTGCGGGCACTCATGACATCTTCAATGGGGAAAGTACAATTACACTTGAGCAGGTGTTTACTTAGCTTATTATTGATTAATTTGTATATTATACGAAATCAATTATAGGCTAATAATTATTTGTAGTCTGTAACAGTAGCCTTCACATTTATGGCAGCGAGTCACACATATATATTGTAGCCCTACTTAAAAGGGAAATACATTGACAAAGGCCTACCATAAAATAAGACTTTGAATTTGTTTTCAGTTTATGAATGGCAACATATTATCACTAATAGTAGTACTTTTATTAGTAGTAGGTCTAATCGTATTATAATTATCATAATAGAGTAGGACATCATTAGTTGTGGACCTCTACTTTGTCTTCAATAATAGATGCAGTAGGTCTAATATACACAATATCAACATTAGTATCCTTAACCATATATACATGTGTTGTCATAGATGTTGCTGCAAGAACATGAAGAAGAAAAAAGTGTTGAGGTAACATTAATTAGTTCGGCTATCATAGCACTGCGGGTGGTTGTAAAAGTAGGTATTCTAGTACCATTGTCATCATCATTATTCTCTCTTCATGTATCTATCTTTCTTGCTTTCCCCAACTCTGCATTGGCTCACTGTACCAGCGTCATAACTCTCTCCTGCTCTCCAGAGGGTTTCAGAGCTTGAGAACACGTGACACTATGCACACACTTTTTAGCAGCGCCTACAGCGATCCCTTTCGGTTTATCGGAGATTTGAACTGTAAAGCCAGACAATCAGCACTTTGACTAGGCCTGTGGATGTCTGTATTAAAAAATATATATTGACATGTTAGATATCCATTATTATACCTTTGTTATATCTTTTATTTTTTTAAATTGAACCTTTAGAATATGAGTCTAAAATGTATTTTCTAAATATAAAACAATTAAAAATGTAGCAATATTATTATAATATGAATACTATTATAATAGTATAGCCTAACTAATTATAAATAGGAATGTATTATAAGAGTATAAATAAATGTATTATCATTACCCACCTATAGGCCTATTATTATTTGCCTGTCTTTATATTGATGATAATGTCATAAATAATTCAGGAGCTATCAATATATGGCACAGGTGCGTAAAAAGCCATTGTGCTGAAATGAAAAATCTGGATATCCATAATGGCCGATAAGCGCACGATATTAAATAAATCGGGGCAATCCATATTTCTGCAGAGAAACGTATCTGGTGGCATCAAAGGAGATTACATCCAGTGGTCATAGTGGATTTGCTGTAGTTCATATGGTACTAATCTGCCCTCGCTTGGGGCTTTTATGACTTTCGGTGTGAGCGAGAGCGAGAGAGTGTATCTGACTGGTTTATTCCTGGATCTATGGAGAAAACTATTTAGCAGCCGCTTCAGTTAACATCTGTCACACGTTAAGAGCTGCTTATCCCACAGTTGAGTGGAATGCTTCCTAGATTTCAGCAAATATTACAAATTGCTGGTTAAGAAAAAAAAAACGTGTAAATAAACAGCCAAACCTAAGTTGTTTGGGATAAAGGTTATATTTCTATTCTACTGTTTATTATTCGCGCCATCATTTATGCATGATGTTGCCATTTCTTACCCAAATAACGCAAAATGCGTCTGGCGTAAGAATGTCGATGCACAAAATAAATCCAAATAAAAAACCGTCGCCCCTTTTTAGCTCCCGTTGCGGATTTTAACTTACGATCACCGACAGTCAGTTAGGCTGTTACGAGGCATCTATTCAAAAAGACACGTTTTTCGCTCAAAAGAAACAATAAACCAAAAACCATGGAGAAAATAAGAGCAGCGTACAGAACATGGAGCGTTTTTGTCCCTTCAGTATCTGGCAAGCGTTTTCTGACAGACAACAGGCCATTTGTTATTGATCAAGTGTGAAAGTGACGGCTTCGTGTATTTAGAATAAGAAGAAAGTTGGAGTTGATCTACTGGCTCGCATGATATCGCCATCCAGGGGCTGGCGCACTTGAGTCCTACAGCACGGAGCCTTGTTAGAGGAAAAAAAGAGAGAGAAATAGCGGGAGAGGGATTGTTAGTGAGAGAAAGAGAGGGAGGGGGAAAAGCGGGGAGAAAAAATAAAACATGGAGGGAGAGAGCGAGAGAGAGAGAGAGAGAGAGAGAGAGAGAGAGAGAGAGAGATAGGCACGGCTGTGGTATTAACCCCGCGTAAGCTTGCCTTTTCCTTCGATGACTACACCCCGAGAGGAGGAGCGTGAAGAACGTAGCAGGCGTCAGAATCCTAAATTTCCAACTTAGCATCTTGGCAGGACATTTTCCCAAGCAAAGCCCCCATCCGAAGGCAAAAAACTTATTCTGCACGGCATGAAACAGAGGGAGCAAGTGAGAGAGACATAGGAAAAATAGAGCGCGAAAAGCAAACACAACGGTCAGTTGTAGCTGACTATCAGCGACTAAAAATCTATATCTAAGTCTATGTATTTGTTTATATTTTTACTTTTTACCACAATCATTTAGAGGGGAACAGACAGCGGTCTGTTGGTACGAGACTCCTATGACTGAGATCGGACAGTGCATGAGAAAATAAAGAGGAAAAGTGCGCTTACTTTCGGGGCTTTCACCATGGCGTATCCTCAGGGCTACTTGTACCAGCCGTCCGCTTCTTTGGCGCTGTATTCATGCCCGGCGTACAGCACTAGCGTAATATCGGGACCCAGGACCGAAGAACTTGGTAGATCCTCATCTGGCTCTGCTTTTGCTCCCTATGCCGGATCTACCGCATTCACCAGCGCTTCGCCGGGTTATAACTCCCATCTCCCGTACAGTGCGGAGGCGGGGGCGGCCGCCACATTCGCTTCATACGTGGTGAGTGAGAGAGCATAGAATCGAAATTGCCGAGTGCAAAAAAATGAGGAAAATCTTTTGCTGTATTGTTGGTAGGCCTATGTGTAGAATTCCAGTCAAAGTGGCAATTAGGCAAATATATTTCTGGTTTAGCGTGCGTCTGTATTTTGCTGATGACTCTTATATTTGGGTAAGTTAGCTGTAAATAGGCCCATCCATTTTGATGCAAAGATGAACATGCAAAATAACTAATTAGGCTAATTATAATATTATTATTCTTTGGATAAATGCAATTTGTCTGTAAATAATGAGCAATGAAATAGGTCGTTTTGTTGAAGAAGTTTGCATACGATAACAAACAGCAAGCTCCCAACCTCGGTAGAACACATTATATTCTATAGTTCATTGTTGAAGGTATTTATTAGTCTATTCGAAATTACAAACTCGTGTATTTAGGGCTTATCGGTTGTTTTTGTGGGCATTGACCAAATGTTCGTTAACTTGGGAACACAGCTTCTAATATTTAACATGTTCTAAATCTGAAAGTGAGTTGAGCAGCAGTTATACGCAAATGAAACCAGGCATGTAGGCCAGCTGGAGAATAATTATAATACATTTCTGTCTTGGTAAAATTATGAGAAGAGAAGACATGGTAGGCCTGTTACGCATGACGCTAAGGCTTTATCCAATGTGTATATTAGATTGATTTCACTGCGCATATATTACTTAGTGCTGGCGACAGAGCAGCAAGACAGGCGCATCTTGAATACAAAAACGCACAAAGGAAAACAAAGTTGAGAACAATAACATTGTCGATGTCAAACTTTGTAAAATTTAAAAAGTACAATGCTGACGCATCTGATGCTTGATTTATTGCAACCAACCTAAATGTCAGAGGCGTGTGTGTGCGTTTGTGTGTGTGTGTGTTTATTATGGTGCCATGTAATTGTTTGACACTTCTTTTGTAATGTTTTAATTGTTATGAGTTGTTGACAATTATCTGAAAAGCATTTTTGACTCTTTTTCGACGGTTTGTTTTCAGAGTTCTCCCTATGACCACACGACGGGCATGGCTGGGTCTATAGGATATCACCCCTACGCTGCTCCCCTGGGTTCATACCCCTACGGTGACCCGGCATACCGAAAAAACGCGACCCGGGATGCCACCGCCACTCTCAAAGCATGGTTGAACGAGCACCGTAAGAACCCATACCCCACCAAGGGCGAGAAAATCATGCTGGCCATCATCACCAAAATGACCCTCACCCAAGTGTCCACCTGGTTCGCCAACGCCAGGAGGAGGCTAAAGAAGGAGAACAAGATGACCTGGACTCCCCGAAACCGGAGCGAGGACGAGGAGGAAGACGAGAACATCGATCTGGAAAAGAATGACGACGACGAGCCTAGCAAGTCGACAGACAAGGGAGACTCCACAGACACAGAGTCAGGTCTGTAGAAAAATCATAAATTTTTTATCGCAGTCGTTTCCACTCAGGGTGCAAAATTGATTGCTGGTTAATGGTGGTATATTATTTATAATGGGACAATTGCTTTAAATAATAATCACCTTGAACTCCCCTCATTTGACTTATCATGGGCTGAAATTGCTGGTGACGTAAAGTGTTTAGCATTCGATTTATCTTTAACTGCATAATAAGGCGGGCTGCAGCTGGTGGACTGGGCTGTGTTTCGCCTAATGATAATTATTACGATTAAAACACAATCATTAATATCACGGTTTTCACTAGTTGTATGCCTAGTTGTTTGCAGGCCTATTATTTAGTAGCCTACTTATTATGATAACTAGGCCTATAATTAGCATAAGCACACATATAAACGCATGAGTGCATGTATTAGGGGCCTATAACATATTGGTAGCCTATCTGTAACTATTGTCACAATGTTATACATATTTTTCACAGTAACTTAACTCTTGTTTTTCTCTCACTGCAGATCATAAATTGCTGAACCCGGAGGACATAGCGTGTGACAGATTTAAAGAGGAGAATCGTGGCAAAGAAATGGATCCCCTTCTGAGCGACTCGGAATTAAAAGACCAAGAAGATCAGACAGAGTTACTGCCCGAGTCTGCTAAACCCACCACCTCGTCTCCATCCGCCGCGCCTCGGGGAGGAACCGAGCTCGTTGCGCAAGACAAGCCGTCAGAAATGGGCCATGCGCCGGGCACGGTAAACAGCAACGTGACGTCTGTTATTCACTCGTCCCCATCGGCCCCTAAACCCAAACTCTGGTCCCTGGCTGAGATCGCAACGTCCTCAGACAGGTGTAAGAGCAGCAGCGACGGGCTGCAGGGCCATGGGATGGGTCACAGCACAGTGATCACCACCAATGCAGCGTCACCATCACGGTCCTCCCCCCAGTGCCCTCTCCCAAACAGCACAGTCCTATCCAGGCCTATCTACTACACGTCCCCTTTTTACCCGGGCTACACGAACTACGGCAGCTTTGGACATCTTCACAGTCACAGCAATCACGGCTCGGGCACGGGCTCCACCGCACATTTCAATGGATTAAACCAGACTGTGTTAAATAGAGCAGAAGCTTTGGTAAGAGAAAGCCAGAAAGGCAGAGGCCAAACGCAGGTAGATCTTTGTAAAGACTCCCCTTATGAACTAAAGAAAGGTATGTCAAACATTTAATACCTTGATCCCTTTCAAAAATCTATCGGACTTTTATTTATTATTTGTGGTTGCATTACAAAAAAAATAAGAAAAATGATCTTGATAAAGTTAAATTCTGAGAACAGTTATTTTCTGAGTAAATGCTTATCCTCAAATTTTAGTTTCTGAATGGTTAATCTTAAAGATGTAACAAGAATTGTCTTAATCGCTGCAGCCGCCTGAGTCTATTTGTATTAAAGACTAATATGTATATTTAATGTAGCATTTTTGTATTTAAAATGGACAATACACTATCTTTGAAGTAAATTATGAGAGAAAAAAAATACACGTGTGCAGCGATTATTCTGGGGGGAGCGGGAGGGGGGGGGGCAATCATTATTATCAAATGTGTCAGAAGGGTTTGAAAGAGAAACACATTATGGAATATGAAAGAGATATTTATCGATGGGATTGTGGTCTTTTACCCCGTGACAGGTGTATCAATTCAATGTTTTATTCACAAAGAGAAACTTTATACAACATGAGAACATGTCGAAATTTCTCAAATTCTCGAGTGAAAAACAGATAGGCCTACAGCCTTTTAGGTCTACCCAAATGTTTACATTTTTGTGGAGTTTGGTCAAAGATGTTGGCAAGAGTTTACTGAATATATGTATATTTCTTGCTCTATGCTTCCCAATCTTTTTTACATGTGCAATATGAGGATAGATATGGAGGTGAATATGATAACAACGGCATAACTGGAGGCCCAGTCGTTTAACCCAATTACTTTCCAACCACAACGTGTTATAAGCAAAGCAATCAGGTGGCGAACTCCAGTAATGAGTTCGATTTTATGCCAAATTTAGAGCTCATTACTATTTCCAAGGCGTGGCAAAGGACGCAACCATGCTTTTTTGGCTTCAGAGCATACTGGCCTGTTATATCATTAATGTTGAAGCCTCCTTAATGACGCATTGGATGTGAAACACTCATGGTTAGGATTGAGAGAAGGAGGATGAGCGAGACTAGCATGTCATGCACACAGTAAAGGCCACATAGTTTACTGGGTTTAGTCTCTTTTAGACAATAAGCGAACCTCTCACTGTCCTCAAGGTTCAAACTATTCCTTCCCACTTCCGCAGGTAGGTGTCACACTTGCTCCTAATTTCAGGGGTCTCATTCTTAATCCGTCACGGAAAACGTCCCTGATCGAATGGCCTAGTTAAAATGGACCAAAAACTGGAAGGCATAGAGAGAGAGAGCAACGTGAAATGGTCACAGTTATTACATGTTTATTACAACAATACTGACAAATGGGAAAACCTGAAATTTACAATGGATTAACATGGGACGAACCATTTCCATTCCAGAAATACAATACCGTTGTGGATTTTCGAGAGAGAATTGTTTTTTTATGTGGCCTAATCTTTGACATTTTGATTAAGGCTGATTTGTAAAATGAGACAAATGGTGTCTTGATTTGGCACATATATTGGGAAATGTTTTGAAAACAAATATGTTAATTATCATCGAATTATTATTATATTATTACTAGTAATAGTATTTGTTTTATCAGCTGCCAATTTTATTTTGTTTTATGATCAGTAGTGAACCTTTAGTGTTTCTAGTATCATTATAATCAGTTGATCAACACGGGATTAGCACGTGGCTTCATGGAATTACTCCCAAAATTAATTATATATGTCTATGTTTCTATTTCTAACCAACTCGATCTTTGTCTTGATTATTTCGATTGGAAAAATATTTAAATATGCCTACCTTTAATAATTTAGAATAACCTCAAGTAATAATAATAATAACAGTAATAATAAACTAGTGAAGTGGGTAGGTTTGCTCTTGTTTACTGCCTTTCATTAATCCCTATAGTTTACTTTCCGCACTCGAGTTGAAGCCTCCCCTGGGCTTTATATAATTCCCTTAGCCCTAATGTCCTCTATTCCGAGTCACACGGGCGAGCGACTGGGGCTTCTATTTTAATCTCCCCGAGTATGTGTGCTGCCTGGGCCAGTGATTGCAACACATCAGCCGGCTAAATAGCATAATTATGTTTTTCTTTGCTGATCCCTCCAGGAATTGAAGTGCTCGATGCAATGTCCCCTAAGAGGACATCATCGTTTTTATTTGAAATAGGTTTTTTAAATGGAAGAATGGGCCAATATATAACATTTCAGAGACGTAAATCATCTATATTCAGTTTAGGGGGGGTTATCATTTATACTGCTAAATTGGGTCTTGAGAAGGACATTGCATAGCCCATGGGCACGGAGTAATAAAACATGCTTGTCATTTTTGTCTTCTGCACTGTCGAAATAGCCCAAACGAATTGACCACATTTGTGAAATATCGTTTTGAGACAGAGTTGTTGTTTTGTTTTGTTCCAGTAGTGCTGATATTTAGTAATTTTCCTCCACCCAGTTTGTTATTCAAATCACGCCTAGGGAGACAGAGAAACAGGGCCTATTGATGCCTCTGTGGAGACTCATTCAACATATTGAGTATGTACATAAATACACATTATTATCATCATTAAATATTTATTTTAAAATAAATTATTAGGATTATTAGGATTATTAGGATTATTAGGATTATTAGGATTATTAGGATTATTAGGATTATTAGGATTATTATTATTATTATTATTAGCAGTAGCAACAGCAGTTGAGGATAAAGTCAAAACGTATATATTTCATCCATAAAAAGCACTTTCCACAATCTCAGTTTGAACACTGATAAAACAATATAAAAAATAACAGTGCTTTTAAGCGTTGTAATGTGATCGTGCTATCGAGAGTAAGACCACTGAATCTGTCCGAAACTATTGCCAGTCCTGAATGCATGGTACAGGGGAACTCTGCAATGATCTAGCGGAACTGTGTTCAACTTCTTTCTCCCTCCCTTCTCTCTTCCAGTTGAACGGCTCGCTGGCTCATTGTTGGGAAGCGATGCATGGATACAATGTGAGAATGCCAAGTGAGGTTGAATCAGTTCCCACGTGTGAAGGAGAAAAAAAGCAAAACGAACCCAATTGAAGACGGTAAAGAATAACCGACATACAGTATATTATCGATTTGTCGGGATAGAGGAAATCTTGACATTTATCAATGCATTTACGTCTACGTTAGTTTAAATTTGTAGGTCTGGAGGAGGACAATATTGAATTGTTAGACTAATAAAATAGGATCGAAATCTGCATAAATGTGTTACATTTCAGAATGTATGTCTTAGGTCATTTCGATTTTCCAAATCGAAAACCCTTTTCGTCAATGCATGAATGCAATAGAACATGCCTTTATCGAGAATTATATTCAAGACGTATGGACAAACTACATTTTAAAACGTTTTTTTCCTAATCTAATTGTCACTTTTCCAAGTGTCGCCTATCGCTAGGTGGATCCACTAAACATAACGTTGCGTGTGTACAGAAACAACCATAAAAAAAACGTATATGAATTTGATGCATACAACCTGGGTGAGAATATAAATTATTGCAACAAAAATGTCAACGATCTTAAACATGAATCCCTAAATACGTGTTATGCACCCACACCTTAGCTTTGAAGCATAGCCATCTTGGCAGGTTGGCTACATAAGCCACGTTGTCCCTAAAATAAGACATTTATACATATATTTTTGTATCTGTATCATCATATTCTATTGGCAAACGTTACACTGTGACTGAAAATAGGGTATTGAATAATTACAATTAGGTAACTATGTTTTTTTGTAAATCAATATCCTAAAACTTAAAAATGTATTTGTATATGCCTATAGGCCCAGACAAGCTAGACCCATAAGTAGCCTAATCGCGTTCTAGTAATATTGCACAATGACGATAAATATGCAAATCATTGGTGAGTAAAGGAACATTTTAGAGGGGGGGGGGTTACTAAGTTACATTATTTTGAAATGAAATCTTCATGGGAAAAAAATAAGCGTAAGCCAAAAGGCTACTGCAAGTTCAGTCTTTCAATCGTCTTATTTTCTGTACTTGAGAATCTCATAAGAACATAATTAGCATACACTAATTGCATTACGGGAAATGTTGAATGTTATTACCTGTATGGTGATATAAAGTGTCCAGTGTAAATGGAAGGTTTTAGTCATGTTTCCTGTAAGGCGGAATCTACAAAATGCACAAAATGCATGATTGATTGCCTCCGTGTGAGGATATCTAGGGGTCGCGCAAACCATGTCACCAAATAACAGAACCTGTTGATAAACAAATTCCCAATTGTCTTTAAAAATGTACCCAATGAAAAAAAATGTCTAGGCCTAAATCATCTGACATGACTGCAGTAGAGTAGACTAAAATCAAATTTCGCTCCAAGTGTAAAGAGACACCCTTCTATTTGACCTGGTCACAGCCCACAAAACACAACCATTTGTTTTCTTCTTCTACTCCTTGAAGTGAACAATATGTCGCTTTATTTTCCCGCTAGTTGGTATAAGAAAGAGGGGCGGGGGGGGTTTGTCGTGCTTTTTGCAGAAATGCTAAATATTGTTTGAGAATGGAGCTATTGTGAGCTTAGGCTCCCAAAAAGCAATATCGAGGCATTTTGTCGCTCAGAAAATAATGTCTGATCAGCTCACCCGTCAATAGACGTCATCGCCCCCCAAACTATGTCAAACAAAGCCGAAGTGGAATGGTCTTTCAGCTTTCAGAGGGTCTCTCTGGGAATACCGCCTTCTACTTATTTAATCATCATATCCCTGAGAGCTCGAGCCTCTTCATTAATTATGGGCGCAAAAAATTCAGCCCAGCTGTTATTGTGTAGGATGTGAGCGTGGCGTTAGCTTTGTCTGGCGCGCATGGGAGTCTATAGGACTCGTGACTGCTCGGGATATAATTTTCACAAATTACCCACATTTTCCCCCTAAAAACCGAATCGGTGTCAGGGTTCATCTGACGTGAGCGTTTCGGTTGGTTTAGCAGAGCTTCAATGCAAAGAACAAGCAAAAGAGTTAAACTGAATGTTTAGATCTATTTGCCACTTCTAAACCGTTCATGTCGGATGAACTTTTTATGCGCCTGAGCACATCGTAAACCGACCCAGATGAAGTGGTAGTGGGGTGGGTGATTTACTACTATTAACCCCCACTCTACCCTCAACCTCACGGACTGTTTTTCTATTTTCCGTGGAGCTCTCGGGGGAGAGATTACACGTGTAATTTTCAGCTGTCTGATGTTTTAAGTGAACCCCCCCCCATACATAAATAAAACAGTTCTATGAAGAAAAAACATTAACGAAGAATGATGAGCTGTGAGGTAGTAGGCTACTCCGGTAAGGATGATCTGCATTTATACGTGTTCTATCAGCAAATAATAATGCACATGGTTAAACAACAATAACATGGTGGGTGAATGCAAGAAGGTTAAGGGGTTGATTCCAATATGAAGAATTGGGGTATTTATGGGGTGTAAACTTCAGACCACATAAACCACACGAATTACCTTGTTAACGCCAAGGCAGGGTTTAATGCAAAATCTGCAAAACTCATCTTTGACGTCTAATGTTTTTTACGTTTGCGATATTTTATACAGCCTGCGCTAGCCTGTAGGTCTGACAATGTGTTGGAGCAAGTTATTAAAGTTATAATTTAGTAAGGGATATATAAACTAGGGGGGGAATCAATTAGACAAATGTTATTTATAAATATAATTTGTCCATTTTTTATTTAAAAATACAAATGGTCACTATCATTGAATTATTTAAACAACAACACACTTCATACCCCCAAACATCTTGAGCGACTCTGACAGCACCTTGACTCTGTAAGTCCTGCCTATTGAGCGGTCTGTTCTGACAGAAGTGTGGTCTGAGCTCCTGACCCTGTGACTGGAGAGGGCCCCTGTTCATGCTGGGGGCCACTGCCCTGCCCTGGATGAGGTGGCACAGACTCTGGCTACTAGGTACCTACACACACACACACACACACACACACACACACACACACACACACACACACACACACACACACACACACACACACACACACACACACACACACACACACACACACACACACACACACACACACACACGAGGCAGGAGGGAAGTATTGTAGCCAGCCCCTCAGCTAAGCACTGATCACAGAGCAGTGAATAAGCAGCCCAGTCTGGAGGAGCAGAGGAGACGCCAGCACACACAGATCTTGGCTCATCTGGTACTCCCTGTGTGAGTGTGTGTGTAACCAGGCCACTCCCTGTGGTTACAGGACTGGTTATATCAACACAACCACTGAACTTTGTCATCTGGCTACTTTTAGTGACACACCACAGCCACAGGATAGGCCTTCCTTCCAACAGGTTTGATATAGCAGTAGGGTTTGGAACACCGGAGGGTTACATACATACTAGTTGTATAGGCAAATATAATTTAGGAAGATACTTGATAATACTATTTTATTATACAAAACATAGCTATGTTGACAAAAAAAAACACTTTTCAGTTATATCAATCACCTTTTCAAAAGGAAATCCTAATCACAAGTCTAACGCTAGTTAATGAAACCATGAGGAGAGACAGCTTTAAAGCAGCACAGCAGCTCTTATACAGATAAGACCCTATAATATGACATTATTAATGGCTATGATGAAGATGGATGAAGTGTTTTCTTTCAGTGACTTCAGAGGGTCCAGGAAAGGGGCGATGAGAAGGAGGAGGGGTGGAGGAGGTGTGGAGGAGGTGTGGAGGAGGGGTGGAGGATACTGAGCTGACTGACTGTTTGTTTATATTTGCCCTTTTTAAATGATCCCTTTCTGCCCAACATCTGGTCCACATTACCTCACAGATATCTGTCCTAATGACCGTTCAGTCCGATGCCTCTCTCCTCTCGCATACATACACATATGCACACAAGCAGTGCACACACACACACACACACACACACACACACACACACACACACACACACACACACACACACACACACACACACACACACACACACACACACACACACACACACACACACACACACACACACACACACACACACACACACACACACACACACACACACACACACACACACACACACACACACACACACAAACAGTCACAAACACCTGGGAGACTTTCCCCTTCTCTCTCACACTACCTCCTTGCACACAACTCCTCTCTCCTTCCTTATTGCCCTTTTTGTTGTGCTCCAAGTCGACTACTTTATCACTCTGCATCCCAAATTGCACCCTAGTGCACTATTTTAGGGAATAGGGTGCCATTTGGGATGCAGATCCTGGGTTTGCTGTAGCCTGACGAATGCAAATGGCCATTTACTTAATTGGATCAGTTCCCAAGATGGAGATAAATGGGTGGTGGTTTTTGCCAAGTTATTTTGAGCTGCGTTCAGTTCAGTGGTGTGTGTAGGGAACGTTAATGAGGAGGAGAGAGGAGAGGAAGCAGCAGAGCTGTCCTCAGTCAGAACTCTGAACCAGACTTCCTCCCTGAAACACAATGACGAGACGGGGACGCAGGTCCCCTTGTGTGACACCACGCTCTACATTCCAATTGAGAAGAGTGCCCGTTGATGATGCAACACAGGAGCTGTCCAATCCAACGACAGAACACGGAGAGCACCAATCTGAGA
The DNA here is from genome assembly GCA_023634145.1 of Thymallus thymallus. NCBI lineage: Eukaryota > Metazoa > Chordata > Actinopteri > Salmoniformes > Salmonidae > Thymallus > Thymallus thymallus. Next base: position 21,439 of record JAKYLM010000297.1, read on the forward strand.
CTGCCTGCTCTTTCAGGAATAGGTAGTGGATATTGTCATTCAACAGATAAATTAGTCTGAGAATGAAATTGAAATTCAAACTGTGCCTAATAGACAAAAAAAAGAAAAGCAAATGAGTTTCATTCCATCCTGTCTGTGTCTGCTCGTGTTGCGCTCGCTTGACCCCTGAGTGCTTCAGACATTAGCAGATGATTATGGATGCAAACATGGATGTCGTCATACAACTGCTGCTGTGTTGCCTCCCCAAAATCAAGTGGTGGCTGTGTGCCAGGGGGGAGAGAGAGTTGGCTGAGGCTCTCTAATTAACAGGGTGGTCTACCGTCAGGCCCAATAGGTAATCTCATCAGAGCAGGGCTTTGCTCACAGACCCCACCCCAAGGCCTCCCTCCCTCCCCGAACCTCCAACCACGCCATAGTCAAAGTCGCTAATACCTGGAACAGGCAAACATGGCTATCGACAGACCAGGGCTCAAATAAATGTGAAATTGCTTCAAATACTTTTAGAACCCAGGTCTGGTAGCTATGCATCAACTGGCAGCACAACTGACACAGACTGAAACTAGGAGGTTACAGCTAGCATCATCCCTACCTTAGCATCCGGCTTAAGCTAAAATAAACCAATACCGGTGATGAGATTATGCACTGAATTTCGCACAGTCTGGTCTCAATCATATTAGGCCATAATCCCAATCAATCTTGATACTATTCTGATCCACTCCTGGTCAGCCCTGCATCCTTCATAGACATAATGTGTATTTTATTCAGTTATCAAGTCGCTTTGTAGCTCGGCCCCTTTGTCTGAGAAATAGAAGGAAGAAATCCAAAACAAATCCATGACAGAGCTTTAGCTCTAGTCAAAGTCCTCGTCCCACACACTGTCCTTTTGTTTTGGGGGGCTGAGATCTGTGGCATCATGGTTCACACTAGCTGCACTGCCTGCACTTGAGGTTTTTAGAGACATCTGATTTATTAGCTTGTCAAGGGAAGCATTGTTCAAGAAGGCAATCAAAAAGCACTTACCTAGCTGGACAAAAATTACTGCTTTTTCACTGGCTAATTTGTGTAACTCCCATGGAGGGGGCTGGGTAAAGAGTTTGATGAGGCATAAAATGATGATTAATGAATTTATTGCCCCACTGCTCATCAAACTGGTGTAGTATATACCTCTCCCTTTTTGCTCTTTCCTGCTGATGGTGTCGGGAAGAACGGAACGACTGACAGAGAGGGGCAATGGAGGGATGGTTTAGTGCTGGCCCTGGTTGCCCCCTCTCTGCCCCCCCCCAGCCCTTAACCTGTGTGACCTGACAGGTATGTGAATGTAACTGGGGCTATGCCAGCAGAGTGGGAGCACAAAGGACAGTTTAATAGGAGGTTAAACTGGAAACAGGAGTAAACCCGCTGCAAGGGTACATGCTCTCAACTTTCAGGCTCTGATCACTTTGTTGGAAAAGCCTGCAGTAACCAGATCCAACAACGCCACCCCTCCACTCTCTCTCTCTCTCTCTCTCTCTCTCTCTCTCTCTCTCTCTCTCTCTCTCTCTCTCACTCTCTCTCTCTCTCTCTCTCTCTCTCTCTCTCTCTCTCTCTCTCTCTCTCTCTCTCTCTCTCTCTCTCTCTCTCTCTCTCTCTCCCTCTCTCCCTATCTCTCCCTCTCTCCTCTCGCATACATACACATATGCACACAAGCAGTGCACACACACACACACACACACACACACACACACACACACACACACACACACACACACACACACACACACACACACACACACACACACACACACACACACACACACACACACACACACACACACACACACACACACACACACACAGACACACACACACACACACACACACACACACACACAAACACACACAAACACACACACACACACTCATTCCAAATGATGATTAACGATGGTGGGTTTAGAGGTGGGGGTAGCAGGGGTAGAAGAGCGGTCACCATGGGGTCAAAATCACTTCTGCATATTTGCTAAATAAGCCCCCGTCTATCCCCCCTGTACATCCTCCATACACCGCTCTCCCATAACTCCCAGGCCTTACACCCCTCTGTCTCCCAGTTCAACATTGTATAGATGTTTACACTTGATTACTCCCCATGCCCTTCTCCCCTCTTGTGCTTGATTAAGTCCTCACATGTTCACCATCTCCGGAACACTAAAGAATGCATTGTTGCTATGCACTGCATATTCCCCCTTGGAGCTCTCGCAGATATCCCTCCCAATAGGCCTGTTTCTGCATTCACAGATTCATTAGGTTGGTCTCTTAAATACATCAAAGGGCTTCCGTTCACACAATAAACTGATAAAAGCAATTATAACCCAATGCTGTATGGAATCTAGATCACATGGGATGTAACATTAGATAATGAGCAGGCTTGATGACATAAGAATTCTGAGAAAGCTCTCTCGCTCTTTCAATAATAAATATTCTGCCTTTCATGCAATGTTTTATTTAAAAGTATAGTATGAAATATCATAACAGTGATGAAATACAACAGTATATGGTACAGGAAACCCATATTACAGTAATGACTGACCTACAGTAAACTCATCACAATAGGTAGAGGCCTACTCAACACACACTCTCTCTCTCTCTCTCTCTCTCTCTCTCTCTCTCTTCTCTCTCTCTCTCTCTCTCTCTCTCTCTCTCTCTCTCTCTCTCTCTCTCTCTCTCTCTCTCTCTCTCTCTCTCTCTCTCTCTCTCTCTCTCTCTCTCTCTCTCTCTCTCTCTCTCTCTCTCAGCAACCCAATCGGCATATGCAGATAGATCCTGTCCCAATACATTTTTCATGAACATGTTTCATCATTATGCAGGATAAAAAAGATGAGATGCAGAAAGTGGTTATTAAACAAACGATTAAATCATCAGAAAATAACTGAGCAAATGTTTTGCTCCACAATCCATTTAAATTATCTAACAAGTGTGCATGTAGTCAAACCTAGTTCATTATACAGCATGCATTTGAATGGGAGCAGTCAAAATGGTAAACCTCACAAAATGTAGTGGAATACTTCCTCTATCAGGCTATTGCTCAACTTGATCTTTGAGAGTCATTTTTCACCTACGATTGAATATGATTGAGATGGTCAACACTATTTTTCTCAAATGAGCTCAAACAAATCCCAGGTGTGCATATTATGCAATGGTTGTAGCAATGGTCAATAGTTTGCATACAAAATGTAATTCCTCTAAGAATATCGTATAATTATAATATCTAGTTCCAACCAGAAAATGCATTCTTGTGGAATTCTAATAAGAGTGTTACTTGCATATCATTTACCACAGTAGCACAGCAGTCCTAATCCTCGGAGAGCTCTGGGGGCTGGCCTGTGTGTGGGGGTGTGTGGGGTCATACACAGTACCTGCAGCCAGTGGCTGTCATGACATTCATATTTAGCCAGTTACTGCACAAACACAGAACAGAGCCGCATTTCATTGCACTGTGTTCTCCATGTACAGTATATCATGTGTATATGACGAATAAACACACTTGAATTTGAAATTAATTTACTGGCAATGACTTCATTGCAATTCATCTGCGGTTTGTTCAAGTTCAAGACAATGAAAACAATGATAGAGGAATTCAACATTGCTAAAAACATTATATTATCAGTTTTTACAGTACCTCTGTCCCCCAAAAATACTAGGCTTAAACCCAATATTTATACTACTATGTGTGTGTGTGTCCTCTGCAAGGTCACATGGGAACGTGCATTTATTACCACGCAGGGGACGATTATTCCCCCCTCTCTCCCCTCTCTCCGTTCACATCTCTCTCCCTCCCCCCCTCTCTCTCCCCCCCCCCCTCTCTCTCTCTCTCTCTCTCTCTCTCTCTCTCTCTCTCTCTCTCTCTCTCTCTCTCTCTCTCTCTCTCTCTCTCTCTCTCTCTATCCCCTCTCTTTCTTTCTCTCTCCCTCCAGTCCTTGACCTGTGGACTGACTCTTCCAAATGCGCTGTGTTCATTAGCAGGTCGACCACTACACCCTCCTGCTTCACCGTCATTAGTAAATACATCCAGTATTGACACACATAAAATATAAAAACCACCGACACATTATGTCATAGAGCATTTTTACCAGAGGGCAATGTGGGTTTCAGTCTCAGCGTCCTATTACACCAGTCCCAAGCCTTCCACCTGCACTAGTCGATAGCGAGTAAAACTCTGATTTACGGTCGGAATCACATGGATAGAAAACCCTAAAAGACGTATTGGGTCTCCGCCACATAATATGTTAAGGTTAGACAGTCCTAGTTTGCACGCATAATTGCTTTAATGTGGGCTATTAAGCCTAAGTGCATATGATTTTACTGTTTGCCCTACATTCGACCTGATGATTACGTTGATCAATACATATGATTTGTAAGTCGCTAGCCATCAATCAAATAGTAAAATGTTTGACCTTGGGTAAAGGAGCTCTTACTGCAGGCCAGTGACACTGAGAGGAAACAGGGATGCTAGGCAACAAAACAAGAGGACAAAACAAACATGGCTGCTATTTCTAAAGACATACAGACCCCAAATGTACTGAGTTGGCTCCGATAGTTCCTTTTCACTTGTCCCTTTCCAACACGTTTCCAGCAACTATGGTGGATGTGTAAACATCCTAGTGCAGAACAGCTCTGCCTGGCTTGGCTGGTGTTCTATTCAAAATATGGGTGATCGCTGCTGATTTCAAATGTATGAAATACAAAATAAACAAAGCTTCACAGATAATAAAAAGTCCTAGCTGAGTCTGTTCAGATCCCCAGGGAACCTGTAAAGTTCATAATCAGCCTGTATAGCTCTGTGGTGTTACACAAACAAACACACACACACCTCCCTCCCCCTCTTTCTTAAACATGCACATCTTTAATATAGAGAAGCACTTGGTAACATTCAAAAGAAGGCTTTGTGCGGCCTGGTAAGATATGCTGCTTGAGGCATAATTAATAAATCTAGCTGTCAGAATAAGTCCTATTCAATGAAGTCAGATTGGATTTCTGCAGGCAGAGTGAGGCAGGCTCAGAGAGGCAGAGGCAGGCAGGGTGATGTAGGGAGTGAAGAATAGGCCCTTACTGGGCATACTGCCTGTTACATTAGGCCCTTACTGGGCAGACTGCCTGTTACATTAGGCCCTTACAGGGCATAATGCCTGTTACATTAGGCCCTTACTGGGCATACTACCTGTTACATTAGACCCTTACTGGGCATACTGCTGTTACATTAGGCCCTTACAGGGCATACTGCCTGTTACATTAGGCCCTTACTGGGCATAATGCCTGTTACATTAGGCCCTTACAGGACATACTGCCTGGCTCTAGCTTTTCTCCATACGGTGCCTTGAGTGTTACGCTGCATTTGGAAGCGAGACACACAGACACAGACACTCCAGATCAGGGCTTTGGAGTGGGAGTGACTGGAACAGAATAGATAGGCCTGTGCTGTGTACATTGACAGATGGCTAAGCAGTGAAGCTATCTTAGGCTATACTCTTGGAATGGTTTGAGACATTCTTTGTGTTTTGGCAATAGAGTAGTGGGATATGTGATCCCTCACAATGAATGAAGCAACAGTGTTTAGAGAGCAAAGGATCTGTTATTTTATTCTTGTTGTGTCACATTTAAACTGATGGCAATCAGATACCAGTACTTGGCCTGAACACCTGTTTTCCCAAGCAGCATGTCCCTGTCATATGTACTAAATGGCAAGACACTGTAAACGTCTAAGTATCTTTCCATCTTTCATTACATACATCATTCCATATCGGTCTTTGTCTTTCTGTTCTCACAGCGCCTCTTTCTCTCCACAGATGGCGTGTACATGACTGTGTGTGTTGGCATGTGTGCATGAGCTTGTGTGTGCCTAAAAGCTTGCCTGTGTACGTGCTCTCTCGTGAAGTGTGTGTGCGTGCATACGTCTGTGTGTGCTCGCGGATGTGTCAGTATGTGCTTGTATGCATACGTTGGTTCATGTGTGTATTCTCAGTCTAGAGCTAGATGCTGGGGAACCTATTAGGAGGCATTGGACCTGGATCAATAGAGAAAACATCAGAGAGAATGGGAATTCCCAGCTTCATTAGTCAACTCTGAGGTTGGTCAATGAGGTGGTGTTAAACACCTTCACTCCTGTGTACACCAGATTAGCACTGTCTGACGCCATCCAGTGTAATGCACTGGGTGTATAAGGAGAAGAGGAGTAGAGGTAGCCTAGGCATGTTCATGTGATATCAACACATTCTTAAAGGTGTTACACATAGGATTGTTTAGCATTTTTGCATTGTAATTTCAGAAATATATCTGCTGAAATAGTGGAATGATAGTGTTTGACAGAATTATTTACCCGCTAGTGTTGTGATTGGCTGTGATATTCACCTATTGATTTCTACCACCGGAGCGGCATCTGTTGTCAAAATTGGAAAACGGTTTGGACTTGTGTTGGTTGTTATATAGTGGAAATCGGGTCAAGTGGCCAATGTAGAAATCGCATTTCCTGGTTGCAAAAATTCAACAATTTTCAGTTTATGTGAGAAAACAAGCACTAAATAGTGTAGTGAATAATTGAACCATCTAAATGTTTGATATTGTTGTTGTTTGAAGCTGGTGGACCAAAACATTAAGAACACCTGCTCTTTCCATTACAGACTGACCAGGTGAATCCAGGTGAAAGCAATGATCCCTTATTGATGTCACTTGTTAAATCTACTTCAATCAGTGTGGATGAACTGCATTGTTGGAGCTAGGAATACAACCATTTCACTACACCTACAATAATCTGCAAAATATTTGTATGTGACCAATACAATTTTATTTGATGAAGGGGAGGAGACAGGTTAAAGAAGGATTATTAAGCCTTGAGACAATGTAGACATGGATTATGCATGTGTGCCATTCAGAGGGTGAGTTTTTTCATGTTTAACAGTTTCCTGTGTGTATCAAAAATGGTCCACCACCCAAAGGACATCCAGCCAATTGGAGTCAACATGGAATGCTATGGAATGCTTTCGACACCTTGTAGACTCCATTGAGGCTGTTCTGAGGGTGCAGCTCAATATTAGGAAGGTGTTCCTAATGTTTAGTCTACTCAGTGTACACTTTAAGTGTTGAGGACTGATACAGGTATGTCTTCTATCTCCATATCTGTTAACTAACGGCATCTAAATATTCGCAATGAAAGAGTGCTTTATTAACTGTGCTCAAAGTCATTTGGAATCAACTCAACTCTCTCTCTGATCTCCCTGTCATTCATGTATGTCATCTTAGATGTTATTGTCCATGTATTAACTTGTATTAACTTGTCTAGCATCTCACGTTTCCTCCCCAAGCTGACAACTGACCACAGACATTTCTGACCAAGGGGCAGGTCAAAGTTGCAGTGGATTCCATCTCCTCTCTGTTTGTGTGTAAATCCAACCAACAAGCTAGCTGCTAGGGTAACAGGAGCACCTCACAGCAGCGAGATCAAGCACGGGTAGCATGAGTACACTGCACAGGGCTATTAGATGTAGAGTGATACGGTTGAAGTTGCTTCTTGTGAACCTCACCGCCGCTCACACCGCCACTTACTGGTTTACTGTTGAGGTGAGCTCTGGAATGCCAGGAAGGTAGCCACTCGAACTGAGGTGGGGGGATTTTACGACACACACAACACTGGATAGTTAGCCCGGCTGTGACCTCATATTCCCAACCCAGTCTCATGCTAGCCTCCACCCTGTTCAGCTAAAGTCGGATGCCATTCACTTCCCTCCATCAAGCTCCAGTCGAGACGTGTGTTGTGTGTTGTGTATGAGGCTGCGTGGTCTACCTGCCTCCGAACCTAGTTATTAACCCAAACAGTGGCTGTCACTTGTTTGTGTTTCAGTTTTAATTGCATCTGGATGTTATGTCTCATGTGAACACAGACATTAACATTTCTCTTGCATGGTATAATCAGTTGTTCAACCACAATATAATACAGACAGAACAGAGACAGGAGAGGAAGGCAATCATGTTTGCTGCACAAGCACATTTGGGTGAGGCCTGATTGTGTTTGTTTGTGTGTGTGTGTGTGTGTGTGTGTGTGTACGTGTGTGTGTGTGTGTGTGTGTGTGTGTACTGGGATCTAAATAAGGCCTCTATAGGCCTCCTGAGGCCTGGGATTGTGTTCCAAACCCACACAGTCCCTATCACACCCCTCAATGAGCTCTGTGTTTTTAATGAGGGCAATCTGTGTCATTTTCTTCCGACCCAAAAATATCCAGTGTCATTAAATCATTCCATGAAAATGCACTCTCTCTGTTCAAAACTAAAAGACACGTATCATAAGACCATCAGTCAGTGAGTACAGCTCCTGGGTGAGACACAGAATGACATGTACGGTGAATCATGACGCAAAAACTAGGTCATGTAATCAATCTATCTATCTACAACAGGCATTCTTCTGTTCAACGCAACGACGACAAAGACTATGATGCTACCTGTGCCAGAACAGACATGTGATATGACATCTGAGGTCCCTGGTTTCTCTGAGAACCTCACTGTACTGCACATATGACCATCAAAGACTTCTCTCTCTCGCTCTATGGCCGTTCAACCCTTCTGTCAAAACCATTCAGATCTGTCCAGTTGCTACATACAGTACTACAGACGCAGGACCTTAATTTGAGCCAGTTTGCTACAGCAGGAAAATAATCCTGCAGCAAAAGGACATGTTAATTATTATGTGGATTATAATTTTTGTAGGGGTTGATACATTTTTCGTTAAGGCAAATCAAGTCTGACATTTCTAAGTGGAAATGACAAACTTTAGAAGCTTCAAGTTAGTATTGACTGCTTTGCAGGAAACTTCCACAGGGATGCTGGCCCATGTTGACTGGATGTCCTTTGGGTGGTGGACCATTCTTGATACACACAGGAAAACTGTTGAGCGTGAAAACCCAGCAGGGTTGCAGTTCTTGACACACTCAAACTGGTGTGCCTGGCACCTACTGCCATTCCCCCATTCAAAGGCACTTAAATGTTTTGTCTTGCCCATTCACCTTCTGAATGGCACACATACACAATCCATGTCTCAATTGTCTCAAGCTTAAAAAATCCTTCTTTAACCTGTCTCCTCCCCTTCATCTACTCAAATTGAAGTGGATTTAACAAGTGACATCAATAAGGGATCATAGCTTTTGCCTGGATTTACCTGGTCAGTCTATGTCATGGAAAGACACATAATGTTTTGTATACTTAGTGTATATTGTTGTGTGTCATGAACAAAATGGCTGATACCAAGAATACAGTTATATGCTACTAGGTACAGGACCCTGCGTGTTAGCGAGGCCTCTATCCCTACTCCCTTGACTTTAATGGAGGATGACACAAGAAAAGAAACATCTGCGAGGATAATTAAGCTTGCTTTGCATATATATCTATTTGGCTGTGCAGCTTAGCACATTTCATTTAATCACCCATTTACTTTATTTGAATGACTGTAGAATAGCAATAAAAAGGCATTCAATAAAGAAGTCTTTCCGTGCGCCAGCCGGCATTGTTTCTGAATTAAACGCCCTGAATATATTTGGGAAATAATATTGTTTTCCTGTGGATGGGGCCTAATCTACTCAGTCATGGTGGTTTGAAGAGGGAATGTTTTCATGTTTTAAGAGGGTTGGTTCCAGCTCTCTCTCTCTCCCACCATACCGCAGTCATCTAACTAAACAGGGGGCTTATCCTCTCCCTCTTCCTGCCTGCCACTGCCATTACACCCTGTGAGAAGCTAACAATCACCTAATATATTCTACAAAACCAAAGCAGCATCAATAAAGGCATCCAAAAATTATCCATAAATTAACAGTACTACATAATTTCTGTAATGATGTACAGCTGTGAATTACACCCTGTGAGAACCTGACTAAAATCTCAATATGAATACCAGCGGTGTCACTAAAGATATCCAATATTTATCCATAAATGAACGCTACTATGTCATCTGCGTAATGACATGTTGTCCCTCCAATCAAGAAGACAGAAGATAAAAGGCAGACAGGCAGAGCATGTTGTATCCATTACAGGGCCTAACCCTGAGGGCTAAACCCAGAGATAATCTCCCCTTGGCTCTGGCTTCCTCAACCAACACAAAGCTCAATAGAGAGTTTGACAACAGTCAAGTACAAGAAGGTGCAACTAAGGGGAAGAAGAACCAACACAGAGACTGTGGCTGTGGATCTCAGGTGTCTGCTGCTCTCTCAGCAGGTATGTGTTACCATAATAGAATGGTTAAGAGGGCCTCTTGTAGAAGGGACCGCTCCCCTGTCTCGGCACACTGACTCCAGTGTGATCAGGGGTGCCTGGCCGATTTAGCGCAGTCTTGTTAGAGTGAGCATTGCACAATGGAAACTGTCATGCGGCTTGTAATGTGTAATTGAACTTGGAGCCATTTTGCTCGAGCTTGAGAATATTCTGACTAGGTTGATGGTTGGGTTTCACTCGGAAAAGCTGACCAGATATCCTGCTTGTTGTTCACGTTAAACCTTGTTTTCAGAAGAGGACTTGCACCCATGGAACAACTTCTCAGAGTCGCCTTTTTCCAAATGGAGTCCAAAGGAGTCTGGTGCTGCACCCTTCTCTTGCATCCACAAACCAACACCCTCTCAACTCATCTCACTCCCCCCTCTACCCACCGTCACCACACCCTCACCCCTCCTTCCTCTATGGACGTTTTTGCCCTCTGGAACTTTCATTATGTAAAGAGGATAAAAATACAGCTAGCCCTGTGAATTCATGGCTCTTTCAGAGTTGCCATTAAACATATGAACTTTTCAGTCATTTGTTGCTGAAACCAGAGTAGGAAAACAGAGGGAACAGAGAGTTTACACAGAGCCACCGCAACACAGAGGCCTGCAGTCACCAGCCTCCCCCTTATAGAGCCTCCTATCAGCATTAAGGCTGTGTTGTCCATGCACTGACACACATACACACACCCACACGCACGCACGCAAGCACATACACTATCTAGAACCTAAAAGGGTTCTTTGGCTGTCCCCATAGGAAAACCCTTTGAAGAACCATTTTTGGTTCCAGGTAGAATCCTTTCCACAGAGGGTTCTACATGGAACCCAAAAGGGTTCTTCTATAGTCGAAGAACCATTTTGGAACCCTTTTTCTAAAAGTGTATACACACATGCTTTCTCTCTCTCTCTGTTTGTCTGACAGACTGCTTGTTTATAGATTCCCAGTACAGTTAGTACTTTCTCTTCTTGTAAACAGTGAACTCCTCCTGTCTGTCTTTACATCTTTACCTCAGACTCCAGGGACACATGACTTTAAACACAGGGCCTAACGGGCCACTCTCCTGCCTGCAGGCCTGCCTGGACACATGACTCAACGATAATGACAGTATTGAGTGTTTTATAGAGAGACATAATTACACTCATCTAAACCTTCCATTCTCAGGAGTTTATGTTCTCCCTCCTTCAGTCACTCTTTCTCTCTCTCCCTCTATCTTTCTCCATCTCCCTCACCCTCTCTCCCATCTCTCTTTTTCTACTCCCCTCACTGCCTCGACCCCCCCCCCCCCCCCCTCTCTCACCTTCACTTGCTCTTCTTAATGACAGCTGCTTTTCCTGGGAAAGTGCCTCTTTCTCAGACTATAATCTATTGCCACCCTCTCTCCGCTGTGCCGCCTTACATGGCGCTACATGGTGACTCAGCGCTGTAATTCTGTCATTAGCTGGATAATATGTTTGCCGTCTCTGTGTTAAAGCTATCAGTGCCAGCTTTGGTACAACCCAGAGGCAGCTAGTGGGCCTGAGTAATGCCAGTCTAGCCTGTAGGCCTTGTAAACATGCCCGGGACAGCTCAGCCTAGCCTGTAGGCCTTGTAAACAGGCCTGGGAAAGCTCTGTTTCGAGGAAGAACTAAGGACACATTTCATCAAATAGTACAATGCATTATGATGTTGTCCATGATGTCTACTTGTAATTAGTTATTTTAAGGAATGAGTCTGTTGAAAATGTTCACTTAGGGCTCTGTGGATTGACTGAAGGGTTACCATGCTCTGCTGGGCAGCATTTAACTTCCCCTAACCTCTCCACCCTCCACTGCCCATAGACACACTAGTGTCTGTATGAGCCTGTTTTTACCCTGTGTTGACCAGGCACTGACCTCAAACTAGGGTTCAAACCAGTACAGTAACACCCCTACGCTCCGGGTCACTGTAACCAGTCTGGCTGTAGGGGAGCGTTCACAACCTCCAGCGTTCTGCCAGACACACACACACATGCACGCACACACACACACGCACATACGTACACACACACTTCTACTAAATCATAAGTGGAATTACAGTAAAACACAGCTTTTATTACCCAATACCTCATATACATAAAGAGATAGAAAGCCAAATTGATACAGCATGCCTATACTCCAGTCCACACCTGTCTTTTTCAAATAACAAACTCTCACAATTAAGTTCTAGACTCCCTCATAAATCTCCCAGGACGCTCATTTAAACAGTCCCCTCAGGCAGGCTGAAGCACACATTTGTGCAGCGTTGGGAGTTTGTTCTCTCCAAAGTAGAAAAAAAGAAAGACAATGTCTGAAGGGAGAAAGAAAATGTCTGTGTTTTGAGAATTCCGCTTGACGTACTGGGTGTCAGTCTTGGTGGTGCCATATAGTAGTAAATAACATACACATGTATACTCACACAATGTAAACACCACACAGATTCAGTAGGTTTATAGTATATACACATGAAAGCAGATATGAATGCCTACGGACACACATACCACCCCCACCCACCTCCATCCTCCACATACATACACAATTCAAAGACGAGCGTTATTTTGTTCATTTATTTTATTTTATTTAACTTTTATTTTATCAGGGAGTCGTACTGAGACCAAGGGGTCTTTTACAGATGAGCCCTAAATGACAAAAAATACACACATCAATATAAATACAAACTGCAAGCAGAAAGAAAAACCCAGTCATAAAAAACAAACCCATAATAAGGTCCTCATATAACATGAGCTCTTGACAAATCACCCACCTGTATGTTTGTGTGGGATTAGATCAGTGTAGTTCCACATCTGGCTGTGAGTCCTGATCCCACAGAGGTCTACACAGAGGTCTACACAGAGGTCTACACAGAGGTCTACACAGCACCTGGGGATGGATTGACCGACTGATAGAACTGTACATATGCGTGCGCACGCACGCATTCATGTACGCACGCACGCACGCACACACACACACATCTGGGTGTAGACTGACTGACTATCTGTGCTGACAGACAGCAGCCCTGATTGATCACTGAGCGAGCCTCACCTGAGGGGGGCTACGTTACAACTCCATGCCCAGAAGGGTGCTCCCTGCCAGGGTAGGTCTCTCCACCTGAGTCCCTGGGGGTAGATTCCTGTTTCTCTGGATCTGTGTGGAAACAAGCCATCACTATCACTGACAGGATCAGATCAATCTCTAAGGTATACGGTACGCCCTTGGGGCCGGCAAATGAATTACACACTCAGTTATTCATCCCCCAATAAAGGTGTCTTCTCTGTTAATCTGAACGAGACCTTGACAGAACAGCTCTCA